>JAVJIF010022879.1:0-71258 GCA_038442645.1 Agave tequilana | reverse complement strand
TCCCAAGGTTCGAAGTATCGGCCGAGTCGGCAACGACTCGGCGAACGCCATGACGATACTGAGACATGACACGCCCCTGGCCTGACTCGGCCGAGTCCCGATACGACTCGGGCCGAGTCGGCCGAGTCAATCACCAAGTCGTTGTATAAAAGGAAAAAAAAGGCTGAGGCTGCAGCGATCTAGGGCTTACCTCCTCGATCGTCGTCGTCGGTCACCCGCATTGTCGTGCACTCCCAATCGCCCCGCCGCCTCTCTCCGATCTCTCCCCCTCCCTTCGATCTCTTTCTCCCCTCTCTCCCTCCCCCTGATATCTCGTCGTCGCCCCCCTCTCTGGTCTCTCCCTCCCCCTCCTAAATCTCCCCCCACTCTCTCCCTCCCTCTAATCTCTCCCTGTCTCTCTCCCCCTCTCACTCGGTGTCTCTCTCTTTTAACCCTCCCCTCTCTCCCTCCCTCTGTTCTCTCTCTCTCTGTGTGTGTGTGTGTCTCTCCCCCTTCTCTCACCCGATCTCCCTCCCCCCCCCCCAACCTTTTCTATCTTTTTTTTTTTTTTTTTTTTTTTTTTTTTTTTTTTTGGGGGGGGGGGGGGGTGGGTGTTGGGGTTATATTTACCCCCTCAAATCTTTCAATTTCTAAATTTATCACCCCCAATCATCTTATTTATTAAATTACTCCTCAAAACAAACTTGTTTTGGACATGTAATACATACATATTGATGTTTATGTTTTTTTAAAAATTTGTCATGATTTTTTTCAAAAAAATTTGAGCTTTCTATGTAGCGTTTTGCGCGTATCACCTGAGAGCGATCTGAGATGCCACGACCGATGTGTCTCAGTGCCGCCGAGTCGGCGACCGAGACCGTGACTTTGAACCATGAACCCTCCCTCTCACATTAAATACAATAGAGATGAATAAGAGTCTAAAAAAGTCACTCACCAAACTTTCAAACCTAAGCTTGCAAATATACAGCAAAATTTGTACATCGATACAGTGAGGTCATTTAACCACGGGGCAACCTCCAAACTTTTCGAAGATTTCAGAAGAGTGACGGAATGAACAGGTCTGAGGAACAGCGAAGTCAAGGAATCTGACGACTAGACTGAATAGGTCACTGCTTAGACCAGTTGAAAAGAAGCTTTGTTTTGCCCTTTGGATTCTGTATTTGCATTTTAACACACAATATGAAGTGAAGCCAACTATCACCGAGTTATTTACCCACTTTGTAGACTGTAAATACAATTCGATTCCAAATAAAATAAAGCATGAAGACGTGCGTGAGTAAGTGCTCTGTCCAATTTACCCATATCTTCGGAGAGAACTAGGCAAACATGTTCCTGCATGTTGCATGATATTAATCCCCACCTATGCACGTAAGGTTGAAACTAGAAAGGATAATTAAGCAGATAAACATCTCACAGAGGCTAGCTCGTATGATCTTTGATATATATTGCATGTGATTTGTCCAATGTTTTCGTTGAACGGTTGTTTAAAATACAGAACCATAGTGATTTACCAAATACAGCAACAGGGAGTACTGATGTCCATTGCCTGACCATGCGATACACGGACTGCATATGGGGGTCAACACAATGCGGAAAGGAGTTAAAATGATTGCAGACTTAAGGATTGAGAGGATGAGAGATCCCACAATCCCCGATGATATACCAAAAACTCCCTAGGTGGAGCCATCAACGTTAGCCAGAAACTTCATAATTCAATTTTTGATGCCATAACACTTGGATAGTAGACACTATGAGGACACTTCATGTTGGTCAAACAAGAAATTAACTCATAATATGCAGATAACCAGATAATGCTACCCTTCCGCTGGATCTGGATGTCAAAACTTCCTAAGAAAGATGTTGTATCTCAACCATGTAAATGAAAGATCTGAATCGATTTTATAAAAATATGGACCAATTGTATGTTGATTTTTTAGTAGATGCATTGTATACATGTTTTCATAGCATCTATAAAACATTGCCATGTCTACTTGTCACTTCTGGACACTTTTTAACACTTGACAGCACTGCAGTTTCCCTTATCCACGTGACACTGGGAGATACATCGGGTGCAGTGCAGCAACAAAATTGGATGAATTTAAAGAAGAAACTATGTTATACTTGTACAGGCATGCTGAGGCATCCAAAACCCCTTATCTAGTGTTTTAGCATCAAAGCACAACCAAACATAGATCTATGCAATTGCCCTTGGTCAATGCGGCCCACTAAATTATTTCAAATTTGTTTCCCCGTAACTGTGAAAGTCTAAAGTGCAGAGGGGGAAGTACTAGAATGAAATTGTGACACAAAGAAACTTTAAAGTATTTCTGACATGTTACACATGTCAGATATATACAATAGTATAAAATAAATATGGTAAGACCAACAATATTCATGTTGATACAGGGTATCAATTGTTTTGACTTCGTCAAAAATAATGAAAAGCTTACTGAAGTGGGAACTGTATCCTATACAAGGTATGCTGGAAATAGATGAATCCCTCAGACTGTTTATGTAAAATTATTTTTCTCAGAAATTGTTCGCAATTGTATGAAATGGAGCTCCACTAAAATGTGTATAAGCTTTCAGGATACCGATAAATTGTGGTGCAACCCTAACCCAACTACTAAATCTAAAACAAATTCAACAAAGATACATGCCATGCTAAACATTGCAACTGGTAACCAAAGTCCCAAAATTTAATGATACTAAGAAGGAATAAACGCAATCAAGCAAAAGATAGTAATTATTTAATGAGCTTGACTAGAATATCTAAGGAATACATACTCAATATCAGCCAAATCATTAATTAGCTTAACTCGCACATCTGATGGCATTTTGATCTTGAAAACAAACCTGAGTATGGTTCGGTCAGTTAGATCATAAAGCAGCAATAAAATAAACCAATCAATGAAGTGCAGATAAGTTAGGTTTGACTTACATAGTGACCTCCCTCACTATATCTACCAACGCCAGGCCTTTCCTCATTTTGGTATCAGATATATCTACACAGTTTAAGGACAAAAAAATTCTTGTATTCTGGAGCCAAATGGACTGTTGAATATTAGACTTGATGAACCAATAGTAAGCGGTGTAGGATACATTTAAAACTATCTGTGAAAGATTCATTAAGAAGCCAGAAAGCTATCTGTTCAATGTCTTTTGGCATGGGGTTTCCAGTGCAAAGGTAGACAGCTTCGTCTGTTATATGCTGTGAAGCCATATGCGTTGACTGGATCATGACAATCACAATAAGTTAAGTCTTCACATTGGAAGGCATCAGGATGGGGGCAAAAAAATTTTACATTGATATGGAGTATCAAAACAAATGATTGAGAAGACAAATCTATAATAAGGAATTCATACTTCAAATTCTTTCTATTGGTTTAAAAAAATAAAATTATATAACTATTACACCGACTCTCTTAACAGAAAAGAAGTAATAGCATTATCATCTCTCGCCTACACATAGCCCATTTTTCAGGGTAATTGACAGGAAATGGAGTCAGAAGACAAAAGCTGTGATCAAGAGAGAAAACTCTAGCCATAAGCACAGCAAAGTTGACCTGTATCTGTTTCTGGTCATGCTGAAATTTCTTTATGTTCAACTGCTGGAGCTCACAGGCTGCCACGAAGGCTATTTAAGAATCTGTAAGGAGTATATTCCAACATCTGACATTATTCTGCACAGTTTGGGCTAACTGATTTCCTGCTGGCTAGGGAAGGGAGTCTTATTGATGAACTTACTGAACTCTAGGAAATCTTTATTTACTTAATAAATTACATAAAAAAATATATTACATTGTTAGTCAAACTAGATCATGGTCAAGATTACTCAACAATGTCAATAAAAGCATGCAAAGTGAGCATAGCTCAAATGACAATACACTTCCTTTTACTAGTTGGAGGCTGCGGATTTTGAAACTCCCCATCCACAGTGGACGAAGAGGGTTTTTTTTTTTTTTTTTTTTTTTTTGGGGGGGGGGGGGGGGTGGGGGGGTGGGTGGGGGGGTGGGGTGGGGGGGTGGGGGGGGGCAAGTACACACTATGCAGAGTTGCAGACATATTACGCAATGACTTAACTTTATGACATACATATGTCACTGGGCTAGACTAGTGGTTTGTGAAGGCCCATTCACGCAACACAAAGGCCTGTTACCCTAACAGTTCCTGCCTCCTGGAGACTGGCTAGTTGTGATTTGCATATATATAGCATTTGCTCCAGATATTACTCTCTCTCTTTTATTGGAACTTCTTTTCCCCACTATAGGGGTTACGATGTACCTCATGCCTTTCTCCAAAAAGAAAAGAACAAAAAAAGATCCAGAAAAGGAAAAGGAAGGTGGGGAAAAAGCAGTACCATGACAAATAATGTTTGAAAGGAGCTTACCAGACCCAACATATATTATCCAAATAAATAAAAGGTAACCTATTATCAAACTATTGCAAATAATCTAAAAAGAAAAAAGAAAAAAAAGGTAATGTTATAAACTATTATGTCAACTCTTCTTTTTTTTTGGTTTAATAATACACCACCAAGAAGATTATATAGCATTCAAACTTGTGATAAAGATGACACTGCAAATCACGTCAAAATGAATTAATATTTGAACTAAAATGAAGGAACCTGCAATATGTTCAAAGCCTTTCTCATGTCACCACTGCTCAGCCGTACTAGGGCCGTTAAGCCACTCTCCGCCACATCCAGCCTACAAGAACAAAATGATAAATAACAAATGGGGGGAAGCTAGTATCTGAGATGCTTAAAACATATTTAAACATGGGCATGGCAGTAAACAACTTTCCATTGTACAAAATATTTGCATACTGAGACAAGGACAGCATGTCAGCAGTCAAACTATGCAATAAAATTGTATTCATAAAAAATACTAATCATGCTTTTATTCATCAACTTAAATTGGTATGTTTACAAGTGAAAAATCAAATAAGATTATTTGTGCTAGTAAATAGTGCTCAACAAAATAAGGGAAAGTTACAATGGGTAGTTAATAAAAAAATACTTTTGATCTCTCTAGGACATAAATGCTGGTGAAAAATAAAGCATTTACATAAGTTGAAACACTCAGGAAAGAATGGGTATTTATCGTGTGCAGATGAGTTCCCTAAGGTACTCATTAGCACAACCGTTCATGTTATAGATAAAGAAGGTAAGTAGTACACCTACATGCTGCATGCACACGCACACGCACATTCACATGCAGGAATTCCAAGGCTTGAGAATTCAGTTTTAGGCCTCCTTTTATTAAAGATTTTGACAGGTTTTGCTATTATCAGGAAGTTCCAGTACGAATTTCAGGTTTCGTCTAAAATTTCAAAATTCAGTTCTGATGTATAAAAAATGCAGCCTAAGTGACCATAATTACTGAAGGTGGTCATCTCTGGTTCTTAACATATGTAGTGCCTGAAGAGCATATAATATAACCATGTAGACTAAGTGGATGTTAGATCAAGAGAAGTGAACATATGGTACTTAACCAGTAAATCTAAAATATGATCTTAATTAACGTGAAACCCGTTACTATAAAATTAAATTAGGGTAATCAATATAAATACAACTAAACATAAAAGCATTGACTAAAAGTTTGATAATATTTGATGTGAAACAAAAAGAAGGTGCTTAATGTGAGTGCATTAAGTTGCGAATGCAGTGAAACTAGCGAGATGTGGGTGGGTCAACTTGTTGATGGCGTCCACTTTGATGGATCACCTTCTTTCCACTTCTCCCTTTCAGCTTTTGTCCCCAATCTTTCGTCTTTCTCTCAGTTAAATGAAGTCATGGTAGGTTGGGGTTTAAAGATTTGAGATGCCTATAGAAGTTAAAGGAGATGGAATTATTAACAATCAAGAACATTAGGTTTCTCCTACTTCACTTCTTTTTTCCAAATATCTTATCGGTTTCAGTATGTTTCAGTTGAAACTAAGTCGAAACTGAGGAATACAAATGTACAACAGCCGAAGCTTAGCATAACTGGAGCTATGAGTGTGTTTGGTGTTGCTTCTCATGGTGTTTTCACTGTTTTTAAAGCACATAAGTGTTTTTTTTAACAAATTATTTTTTTTTATTGCGTTTAAAAAGGACTTTTTGGAAACGCAAAAGTCAAAAAGTTGGAGTTTGGAGAAGGCAGAAATTTTGGTATCTCAACCACATAAGACAAAAGCTTATCTCTAATTTTCCCTTCGTATTTTTTCTCGCATGATCTCCGACGTAATATGACCTCTAGCCGCATTCTTCACTCTATGTCTCCTACAACAGTTATTGATCTTATCTAAACTTTAAATCTCACACATCCATTCCTATGTTAACTTCCGCTAACAAATTTATTTTAAATTATTACTTTTTTTATAAGTACTTGAAGCTTTAAAATAGTTAAACATCTTAGGGCCTGTTTGGTTAAGGGTGGAAGGAAGTGAAGAAGTGAGGAAGTGATAATAGTTCTCTTTGGAACTTGGGAATTGGTTAGTAAGTTTTCCGGTGTTTGGATGTTGTTGGGAAGTGTGATTTGAAAAATGTTTTGTCTTTTCCAGTGTTTGGATAGTAATGTGAAAGTGGAAGTGGAAAAGTTGACCACAAAGTTGACCGCAAAATATTATTAAAATAAAAATTAATTAAGAAAAATAAAAAATGGACTGTAATTAAAATGCAAGTGAGATTTACATGATCAAAAAATTAACTGTTTTGTGCTACAACTTATTAAAATGAGATCTACATAACCACAAAATTAACTGTAACACTCTTGAAGTGAGAAAATTGTTGTGTAAAAGAGATAAGAGAAAAGGAAAAAGGGTTTTCTTATTTTTCTTTTCCGGTGTTTGGATAGATAGGGAAGTGAGCAATTATACTTCCCCATTTCCTTACTTCCGCTCACTTCCTTGCAACCAAACACCCCCTTAATATATGCAATCTAGAAAGCACATTTGGATAATGTAAGCATAGCAATACCAAACACACACTATATGTCCAATTTTGGACTGGTACTCACAAGAACTGAAATGGAACGTCGGAAACTACGAGGAAAATGCTGAAAATTGAAATGCAACAGCCAAAACTATGAGGAAACAACAGAAAACTTGTTCCTAGATGCATATCCACATGCATGCTTATGTACATGTATGCAGGCGTACATTCTTTGTTGCATGCAACTATGCATATTTACATGTGTCATGTGTGAAAATATACATGTATTGTTGTAAAAGCCCAGTTAAGCACTAACCTTCACTTCGTTTGGAGCTTTTCCACCCATTTTCAATCTTTAGAAGATTTTTGTACTGTATGAATCTTCTTTTTGTGTTGATGTTTATTATTGCCACTAAGATTATAGTTTAGTATTATCTGCTTTATTAATTATACAATTTCTTAATTCCTGGTTATTATATTCTATTATTCTCTCATTTTGATTTATTATTTTTTTTTAAAATAACGCTTTTTGCTGCTAAATCCCACTATAGCCTAAGTGTTGACTTGCAGCTCACTCCACTTCAGTGGCATTTTATCCTAATTTTGCATATTTTAACATATTGCACGGTGCATATTGTGTAGTGTCGTATAGCCATGCCCATACCCGTACATGAGAGTAGTTTAAGCATTATATTCAGGACGAGGCATAAACAACATTCAATGTAAGTGAGGCATACCCAACAATTTTTTTTTGACAGAATCTGGAATTTTATTTTTCTTGTGTATGCATGTGACAAGCAAGGATGAAAGAAAAAGTTTCTTCTTCGTCCCGCCATAACTTTTTGCAGCATGTGGTGGTGAGTTGTACATTTCTCTCTTTTCCTTCTGGTTGAGGGGAGGTGTAAAAACAAATTTTTGCATAAGCTAAATGACTTTAGGTAAAACATTTGATGCATTTAGGTTCTTATCTAGTAGAAGCATGCAGATAAAAAGATTATGGGCTTTGAAGGTAAAACCAAAAGATGAAAAGATCCTTCTTCATTCCCACCTATTGCTGAAATTCAATTGGTTTTAGGTGTTGTTTGGTAACTTGCAATTGGGCTTAAATGCAAAGCCACTTGCATTGAATTTACATTGTTCTTGTGTTCGGTATCTTACAGCTTAAAAATCTGAATCCAACCCATTTCTCACAAGGGGCCCACCCAATATTACTGTTTGCAAATGGGCTTGGGAAATGAGGCCTCCAGATACGATTGCTTGCAAGTTGGGCTTGGGAAAGTGGGTTATAGGTGGCATACTATTTCCCATCCTTATCTCTCTCTCTCTCTCTCTCTCTCTCTCTCTCTCTCTCTCTCTCTCTCTCTCTCTCTCTCTCTCTCTCTCTCTCAACAGCCTTTGATGTCAATCTTGTTGCATCATCCTCTCCACTGAAAGTGAATCATTGGGCTCCCCCTCCTCAAACTATTGCCCTGTGTGGTCAATCTCTGCATCACCTTCTGACCTCTTTCATCATTGTTTTCATCACTTCTCGCCTCAAACACACCCCCTTCCCTTAATAGCTTTGCCTATAGCTTCCTCCCGTCAACTCAATCTGCCTCATAATCAACAAGAGTAGAGATTCTCTTACAATTCTCCTTCCACGAGGCTACAATTTCAATTGCCCTCTTTTGAAACACAGATTGAAATTTATGAGGTTGAAGATGAGAACTAAGGGGCCTATAATGGAGGTAGAAGGGTTCATGCCTTCCACCTCCAATCTTTATACCTTTGAGCGGTTGAGGAGTGAAGTATCTGATCAGGGATCCACATCTATGTCCCACAGACCGAAGGTGATGATCGAAACCAAATTTACTGATTTTCAGTAGGTGTTGTGTTTCAATGGTATTTGGGTTACATTGCTATGAATATCTTGATCAGTGTTTGTATTTTTCTTGGTCTAATTACTTTGGAGAATGCATCATAACTATTTATTCAAAAAAATTGCCAAATTTTTTCAATTACATTACATGTGGAATCATCTTAAATTGTTGAAGGGATTTGTGCATAAATTGTCTTACAAGTAGGATTTTGTGTAAGATATGAAGATTGCTAATGAGAAAACTATTAAATATGAACCTCAAGATATTATTTCAGTTTCCTAAGTAAAGTGTTAACCTTATCAGTGGTGTATACATGTATGTTTGGATGATGCCTTTGTTCATGTATTATTGTACAAATAACTCCTTTACTTTCTTTAAGATATTATTTCAGTTTCCTAACTAAAGTGTTAACTTTTTTACTTTTTGGCCGTATATGAAGTCTGAAAGCTTCCCCAAAATATTTTATTTTAAAAAAAAGAACTATAAATGCTTTCTTGCCTAATCTAATTTCTCCGCAAAATGTAAAGCGTAGCCCCTTTCTAAGACTGATCACCATCTTGTCTGATGCTTTCAATTATAATAAGTAGTCTTGTAAACATTCTTAAAACTTAGCTTGAAATTTCAATTGTTCAAGCTAACTTTCCCTCTTTACAGGTGGTCTTTATGATCTAATAGGTTCTGCTTGAGAACAGTTGCTAACTGTAGAGAATATTTGCATAGATATCTTGGTGAAAATTAAGTTTTCTTAATAGCCACGTTATTGAGAATTATAATTGCTTGCCCTTAAGTTTACTAGATAATGCTTAATTGGGTTACATATATAAACTTAGCAACTCTTGTAGAATTGTAACAAGGAATAAGCCTGAAGCTAGCTTGCCATCAGTGTTACATGGACATGAGATATGGGAATCAAGGGTTTGATATCTAGAAGTGTCTTACAGGATAATTCGTGCACCTTCCAAAAGTTTAACATGGGGGCATGGCTATATTTTTGTGTATATGCAAATGTGTTATGTACTCAAATATCAGCTTAACCAATTATTTCATAGTATGAAAAAGTTAATTTGGACCATTGCTTCATATATTTGACTTGTGACATTTCAAATGAAAGTGTTGATATTATGATGGAAAGTTGATATCTTGATAAGGTGGCTTGATACCTTTTGGAAACAAAGGTCTGATATAGTGGTAAAGGGGTTAATTTGGATTATGGAAGATTCCAAGTTAGTTAAAGCTACGGCCTTTGTTCTATATGAAAGAAAAAAGTTCACGCAAAATTCAACTACTGTGCAGTATGTAAAATAAAGAACTTTTGGACAACTTAAGTAGGAGTTTTAAAAATAAAATATAATAAGAGAGCATCTATAAAAGATATTGTCTTAAAGTCTTGAATGGTGATCATTTCAAATTTCTGAAACTGCTGATAATCCAAAACGTTATTATCATGATCCTTCGTATCTTCAGCGCTCTAACAAACATAAATTACAAGATTTTACAAACAGATTTTCTTAAAACTTCACATTAGCAAGAAATATTGCACCGAAGATGAAATATCACGTAAAAGAGGCTTTAGAATAATACTAGATAAACCAACAATGAGGCCCGTATATATAAGTGTATAACAAAAGCTTATATTTGAGCCACAACAGCAGTGACCCCTGCATACCTAGATATGAAGAAAGATTTACCAAACCAAAAATAAATACAAGACAGGTCCAGTGTAATGTTTAAAGTTTAAACTAGCCTGACCAGATATCAGGAAATGACTGACAGTATAGTAACATACATGGATACCAAAATTATCACTATAAAAGATTGGACCTCAACCAAATCAAGTGCAGCAAACTATCAACAATGATGTTACCTCTCATAACTTAATATTACGGAAAATCAGGAAGGAAATAATACCCTTCAGCCTTTATCACATGTTGAAGGCGTTCCCTAATGTGGGTAGCATCAAGTGGAGCAAACCGGAATCGAGTGCATCTAGACTGTAAGGCAGGAATAATTTTGTTCACGTGGTTACAGATTAGTGCAAACCTAGTGCTCTTTGTATGTTTCTCAATCACTGCATTAGAGACAAATAAGATCAAAGACAGATATCACAAATGGACAAAACTTCTAACCGAGAGAAAGAGGAGAACAAGGCAGACCTCTACGTAAAGCAAATTGTGCATCCTTGGTCATGGCATCTGCTTCATCAAGCAGAACCAACTTCACACCAAACTTTGCACTGCATAAAATATAAACAACTGAGTGATCTTTATAATGTTTAGCACGTAATCAAATACATGTAGGACTCCATGATGAGAGCAAAATTGTACAATAACATGGGTGGCTCATGGTGGAAAGGTGCACTGTTGATCTTGTTCAAGTATTCTACACGGTCAAATTAGTCTAAGAATGAGAAATCAAGTTGTTTCAAAATTTCATTCACTTTCATAAGTTGGTTGCAAGAAACACATTATTTTAGGCGTAGAAAAGATAGACCAATTGATGCATGGTAAAAGTTTCCAAACTCTTGATCTCTCTTTCTTAGACTAATTTGGATGTGTCGATCAAAATGAATGATGAAGATAATCATGGAGTTATGGATAACATGTTATGGAGTTCATACAATTGTGAGAACTCGTTTTGATAAGGTGACACACCATATAGTTAGATTTGGATACTTCCTAACGAAGTTGGAGCCAAATTCTTCTCATTTAAATTCAATGATAGCAAAACCTGATTGAAGTCCATTCCGTTCAAGTAGTGTAACGTAATTTAGAATGCCCAAAAAACCAAAAAAACACGCAAGTTTCAAGTTTTTTTGCCTATGCATCAAGTTAGCAAAAAATGTATAGCTGAAAATGAAAGGTTTTTAGTTTTACAGTCTAGAACATTTCAGAGCCAACAAAAGTGGTATCTAAGGGTTTATATTCCAAACCATAGATCTAAACGACTTGCATCTTTTAACCTTCTGTTTGGGCCAACTTGGTGAATATGGAAGAAACTTTTGGCTAGAAGTAGCTAAATGTGTGTGTCTGTATGTGTGTTTCGGGCTCTGACTAAAGTGTTTCTCATTTAACACTTACACATTTCTCCAATGACGCACGGGTTTAACTTTGTCTTTTTTATTGGGACATACCCTAAGGATGCAATATGATCTTGATGATGAGGTTAGTCCTTCAGGTGGAGCCTATTCTGGTTGAAGCTTTGAACTAATCTCGCTAAAAGCCTAATCAACAATTAGGGAAGTGTCATGTGTTGCAGCATGTTTGCATTGATCCAGATTGGTTAGTGTTGCTAAATATATCCGTTTCTTTCTTACTGCCAGAAATTTAACGAAGCTTGGGCCAGTTGATATGCTTGTCTAAACCAGCCAAAACGATTCCATAGGCGACAATCGTCCCTTTAACTTCAGCGATCAGTCGCAGGGCAGTGGTAAGCTAAAAAGGTTGTCTCATGTGATTCCAACTTCCAAGAAGCATATATTTAACTTCAGCGAACAGTTGCAGGGCGGTGGTGGCCACGGTTCAAAGACTCGGCCGAGTCGGGGCCGAGTCGGGGCCAAGTCGTATCCGACTCGGCCGAGTCGTATCCGTCTTGGCACCCACTGAGACGAGTCTGAGACCCGATTCAAAAGATCCACTCAGAAACAATCGAATCGGTCTTGACTTGGAGTTAACTCGGTCGAATCGGCCAAGTAATGATACGACTCGGACTGACTTCGGTCGAGTCAGCTCCGAGTCAAAACCAATTTGATTAAAAAAAATCAAACTTATCTGGGATCTAGGGCTCCCCCACCTTCGCCACCTGCCTGCTTGCCGTCGCCGCCTGCGCCTGCTCCGCCCGATCTCGCTCCCGCCTTCGCCGCCTACTCCTGCCTGCCGCCATCACGAGCGAGAGGGGGAGAGAGACAAAGAGGAGGGGAGATAAGAGAGGGTGGGAGAGAGAGAGGGAGATGGGGGAGGGAGAGAGACGAGAGGGGGAGAGCGCCAGAGGGAGGGAGAAAGTAGAGAGAGAAGAGGGAGGGAGGGAGACGAGAGAGAGGGAGATAGAGCCAGAGCAAGGAAAGATCGGTGAGATCACCCGATCTCTCATTTATCCTTTTCTTTTTTTTTGTTTTTTTTAATTTTTGAGTTTTTATATGTACCCCCTCAAATCTTTTATATTTCATAATTTACTCTCAAATCATCATATTTCCTCAATTACCCCCTCAAACAAATTTGTTTTGGACATGTGATACATGAATTTTGATGTCTACATTTTTTTACGATTTGTCGTGATTTTTTCATAATTTTTTGAGATTTCTATGTAGCGCTTTATGAGTATCGTCCGAGTCCAATCCGAGTCGTCAAGACCGATCCGTCTCGGTGTCGTCCGAGTGGGCGGCCGAGACCGCGACTTTGAACTATGGTGGTGGCCTAGAAAGGTTGTCTCATGCGGTTCCAACTTCCAAGAAGCATATCAATTGGCACGAGCTTCTTCACAGTAAGAAAGTGGTGCATGGGTTTGGCAACACTAACTGACCCGGATAAGGTAGTGTATTGCAGCATCAAGTGCATATTAAGTAATTCATGACTTGCAAAATCAGTTCAAAACTTCATTTGCATATGACTCCATCCAAAAGATATGCCTATTACCATTTACTACAATCAATGCCTGAGGGAGTATTGTCCCAACCAAAAGGACAAAGAACCTTGATCCTATAGGCAAGGTCAGCCCTCAAGCTCACATAAAAGGGAAAGAGACATAGGGGAAATTGATGGGAAGGCAGAGAAGGGGATTACAGGGATACGGAGGCCATTAACCTACTTGATCTCCAGCAGCTTGAATGTTCGTCGGGGCAAGATGCTAAAATGGTTCCCTGCATTTGTTATTTGCAATGCATTCTTTTTTCTGTTAAACACACAAAGTCACCCATACGTTTGTTTCGAATCCTAGAAGCCCTTAAAGCTACTCAAGCTTATCCAATTGCAGAGGAGGACTTGAAATGTAAGGGAGTGACCGAGGGTGAAGGATCTTCAATGCAGTTTCACTGGAAGAAGTGTTCAACTGCATTCATTGTGTCCACTGGCTAACTTAGAGGTAAGAAAGCCCAGTTCCAAATGGACAACAACAGTAATCGATCCTGCTGGTCTGAAAATTTTACAGGTCTCGAATAACATGGAGATGGAAGATTTTTGCTCCTAAAGAATGAACAAATGCAATAACTATCTAAGCAAAATTTTCACTCTTGACACCATTTAAATCCTTTTAAATTCCTCACCCAATACATCCAGGTACAATTGGTGCAGAATGATGGATGCAGGTGAAAATTTCTTCAACAAAAAAACTGTGCAAACAAAGATATTTTATCCTTTCAAATTTCCAGCAATGTGCAAATGGATGGGGATGGGTTCAAGTAGTGTTGAGGTATATAAAATCTAAAGTAGAAAAAAGACTATCACATACCATGGCACATAAAGAAAATATATGTGACCTACAAATGCAACTAAATATTTTGTGAAAATATCGCCTTTTTCTACAATATCCATGTGCCTCGTTCAGGGACATCCGATACAATATCCATGCATGAACTATTGCCCGCGTCCTTAGGGACATCCAAATTGTCGATCAGAAGAATCGATTGGGTGGTTCGAATTCCACAGCGGCCCATTACTCATGGATAGAACAATGCATGTAGATTTTTAAACATAGCCTTAATGTAAACCCTTAATTATCTCAAGAAGTTTGAATTTAAAGTTTCTTTCGAGATAAGTTTGAATAAATCCACTTCACAGACAAAGTAAAGGTTGGCACCTAATTTAACCTCGTACTTTTTTTCCTGATTTCAATTATGGTTGTGCTTCACAGAGAACAAATATAGAAAATGGGACATTGGTTGCGATTACTAGGTCAAAAGGTTGGAAATTATCTATATGTATCAGCCATGTCAGACTGTAATTTAGGAAAGCAGATTCAATACCCCCTTCCAGTAAAAAGCCATGCCAAAAACCTATACAGTACAATTTGTTTTAGTTCTCAGATGAATCAATACAAGCCAATATTGGACAGATGAATTCAAATTAACAGAAGAACTAATATGAACTAACTATTATCTTAAAAATTCTATCATGATAATTAATTGAAATGCTTTTACCATAACAAAAAAGAGACTAGCATCCAAAAAAAAACAAAGAACCCCAAAGTGCAAACCACAAAAGCTTCTAATCTCAGACCATTTAAAAAACCCTAACAAAATAACAAAAGAAATTCAAGTAGCTATTATACCCAAATGAGAGACTGCGGGCGCTTGCAAAGTCCTGAATCTGCTGTCGAACAACATCGATTCCCCTATCATCGGACGCATTCAGCTCCAATATCATGTTGGGATACTGTGAGCCGTACAGTTTCCTTGCCATCGCCAGGATCGTCGACGTCTTCCCCGTCCCCGGCGGTCCATACAGCAGCAGATGCGGCAGCTTGTTCTCGTTCGTCAATCGATCAACTGAACGAAAAAAATTCAATCAAAATAAATTCAAACAAAAATGAAAGAAGAAAAATGTCGTGATCTTGAAATTCGAGGGGCGTTACTTGTGTCGACGATGTCGCGGTGGGCGGCGACGTCGGCGAGAGATTGGGGTCGGTACTTCTCGACCCAGGGGGCGGACTTGCCCTCGGCGATGACGGATTTGCCCTTGTTGGGGATTGGCGGAGAAGCGGCGTCGATCTCCATCGCCGAGGTTGTTTCCGTCATTGTGAGTCTCTCTCTCTCTCTCTCTCTCTCTCTGTGGCTGTTTGGGGTTTTGGGATTTGATGCAATGGCGCCAAAACCCAGCAGGCGAGGGTTTGGGCCTGGGGTTGCCGTGAGAAAAGGGGTTGCAGGTAAGCTTACCTACAGAGTGGTCTGGGAAACGGGGGCTTCGGGAGCTGGGGCCGTGACTTTGGGTAAATTCACCGCCCTCGTTAAGGAGTTTTTAGAGTTCTGTGACTTGCAGTGTTCTCGGTTTCATTAATCGTGCGGTCCAACACTGAATAATGATTAATCGGAGATTAATCGGAGATTAATCGTAATTGAGTTTTTTAATATATTTAATTATATTTATACTAAACTACATATGACTATATACAGTTAATTGTTGAAAATGCTTTATAAACCATGTTATGATGAACAACAAGACAATATGAATAAATAATAAAAAATAAGTAAGAGAACTTATCTCTTCGCTTTAGTAATCCAAGTTTTCCAATTTCGCAACATAAATATAAATCAAACTTACCTGCAAATAAGATAAATAAAAAATTAGTCAATTTATCAATCAAAATAATGAAATCATAAACATCACAATTTAATAAATAACAGGTCATCTACTATAGTACTACCTAGTACTTAATAAAAAAGCATTATCAACACATCAACATCACAATATAAACATATGAAATGAAAAACATATGAAATCCTAATTAAGATTTAAGACAACACAAATATTCCAAGTTTCAAAATAACAAAAAATGTATTATAATCTCCAAACAATGCCTCTCCATCTAGGCATCTACTAGACTACTAATCCTCATCATCATCTTCATAACGAACATCATCATCATCTAACACGGGTGACGAAGCAGCATAATCATCAGAATCATCATTACCACCCTCATCCAAATTCTCTCCACTCACACCTTCTTCGACATCCTCAAGAATCTCAGCTTCCACCATACTAGAAGAGCTCTCTTGATCGCCAATTCTCCTTGATCTTCTTCTCTTATTCCTCCTATATGGGTTTTCATTAGCTCCACTAGCCTCGGCTACAAGAATCCATGAAAGACCCGAACCGGGAAAGATCTCTTCTTCGTCTTCATTCTCTCTTTCTTTAACTCTAGGATTTTTCCAATGAAGAGCCCTTGAATCATCAGGAGCAACTAGCACATCCTTGCTCTTCCCACTTTTTGACTTTGCTGTTCTTTTCTGTAACATTCTCCTATTGAATCTCACAAAAACAAGATCATTCAATCTCTTTGGATCTAGTCTATTCCTCTTCTTTGTATGTATCTGCACATTTAATATAAAAACATAAGTTAAGCATCATACAAACTATAATGATAAATGAGCCAAACAACAAAAGTAGTGGTATAGATTATGATTATTAAATTTTACCCCCTAAAAAACACTCTAATTTCTTTCACATCCGGATGAGCTACTCGTCAAGCTTAGAATTTTAATTACCATCTTTCGAAGATAAGGTGCCTCTCCTCCATAAAAATCCCACCAATGAGCTACTCATGAAAATTGACACAATTAACAATTTCTAATATAACAAGCTTTGAATAAATGTTTAGATATTAAACAAAAATAAAAAGACATACCTGGATTAAAATCATCTGTGCCATTAAAACTCTTCCAATATCTCTCTGCCATTCCACTTCCCATAATTCCCGCTGCTGACTTGTATGCTTGAACCTCTTTAGAGCCAATTATATCGTGAATATTATACTCCTCGGGATAAAATTTGTTAATGCAATACATCAGTGCAGCCTTAACAGAGGTGTCTTCTTTGATTGTATTATCCTTATAATAATAATAAGGATTAAAATAGTAGGCTGCCAAGTAAAGTGGGCTATCAAGCCTATCCTTTGCCTTCTTCTCAATAATCTCAAGTATTGGACGGTAAACACTCTCTTTCCTATTGCAAGAAGCCTTAATTTCATCCTTTGCATCCTAAAGCATGCCATAAACAAAACTCATTGAGGACTTCTTGTCTCCATCAACTATCCTCAGTAGCTTAAAAAGAGGAGTGTAAATTTTCATAAGCTGTTGTGCATCTCTCCAAAAACACATCTGAATAAATGGTCTGCTTAACTGCTCTCCCTTTTACAGTACCTGACCATCTATTCTCATCCCAATCTGGTGATGAAACCATACTAGCCAATTGCATTTTCTTGTCGATAATACACCCAAGACTGAGAAAGGAGGTGGTAAATCTAGTCACTCCGGGACGAACCAACTCTCTCCTATTTGTGAACTTCCGCATTAATGTAAGAGTGCTAATATGGGAATAAATAAACACTGAAATAGACCTTGCCTTCTCAATCACGGTCTTATACTTAGGAAGATTCCCGATATCTTCCAACATCAAGTCAATTGTGTGTGCAGCACAACTGCTCCAAAATATTCTCGGCCTCGTCGTTGCCAACATGTTTTTTGCCATCATATTGGAAGAGTGGTTATCTGTAACCACTTGGATCACATTTTCCTCATCAATCTCGTTAATGCAATCCTCGATCCACTTAAAAATATATGGTCCCGTATGTGGCTGATCGGAGTCCTCTATTGACTTGATGAAGCTTGTGCCCTCCTTACAATGCACACACAAATTCATCACGCTCCTATGAAGCCTATCGGTCCACCCATCTGTAAGAATATTGTATCCATATTCTTTCCAGGCCGCCCTCTGCTTGCTAAGATCATTGTTCACCGTCTCATAAACTTTCTCAATAAAGGCACCCGCAACTGATATTGGCTCGATCCCTTGTAACCTGGCCCATGTTTGCCAACTGCTTCACAAAAGAGATCAAACTTTTGGTCATCGAGTGCATTGAAAGGAATTGCCCTTGCATAACACCACATGCTCAAGTAAGGATGTGCTAAGTCCCTCCGCTTCTTTCTATCTCCTTCATTAATCACAGTTTGTTTCAGCTTCCCATCACCAACCATCTTGTCCAAAGGCCCGAACACGTGAGGTTTTTTTGAGCCAACTAATGCAAACTCGGGTTCTTCAGACTCCCTTTCCTTTGAAATTTGCACCTATTGTCTCATCTTGTTCTCTTCTTCCCGCTTTTCATTCTTCTTCCTGCGAGGTTCTTGTAAAGCTTGACTATAAATGGCCATATCTTCCGTGGTAGATTTTTCACAACCTTTGACATTGCCCAATTGCCAAGCAATGTGTTGTTTTATCCTATTGACTCCTCTTGTAAAACGTTTACCACATTTCTTTCATTCCACGTGATTATAAGAATCCGGTCTTGTCAACTTTCCATATTCCCACCCTATGTCTTTAGAGCCCGATGGCTTTTCAGGAATAGAACATGTCGGATTGCTAGAACTCATTGGACCTCTCACACTATCAGAATTAGAGGCCATTGATGACATGATATCCTACAAGGTTACAACAATTCAGAATAATACACATTAATGATTAATCAACTGATTCAACTTAAATAATAAACATTTGAAAACTCAAGAATTGCAATTTGCAAGAACACCGAGAAACAATTTCAAATACTTTATCTATGCATTTTAAACTTGTTCATATAATCATCATGCCATGCATTTTAAACTTGTTCATTTTCATTGAACAATTACTAATTTACTAGCATTAATTTATTCACATTGATAAATCATAAATTGTCAAATTTATTTACTTATTCTGTGATTCAAATTGTTTGAATGTTTGTCTCAGCAGGTCAAGACTCAAGAGCGGCAAATTCTAGCAACAAAAACAGCAAAATACAACATATTGGTCAAGAAATAGTGGTGTCGCATTGTCATAATGGTGGATTATGCTTGAACTGTATCTGTATGCTCTATATTGTGTATGTGTAATTATGTATATGAACAAGCTACATATGAGACATAATGGCAGAGTGAATGAACTGTGAACATGTAAAAATTAGATTGCCAGCCTATTTCTTATTTGCTATTTTGCTGCATGTATATATATATATATATGTATGTGTGTATCATATTAATCTATGAATCTATGATATATGCAATTATGCAAAAATGAGAGACTCTCTATCTGCTAAATCAAACAGAGGGAGGCAGAATTAGAGAGAGAGAGAAGCAGATGCAGAGAGAAGCAGAGAAAGAGGCGCAGAGAGAGAGAGAGAGGAAAGCAGACCTCTCTGTTTAGAATCAAACAGAGAGACAGAGAGAATCAGAGAGACTGAGAGACAGAAGCAGAGAGAGGAGCATATACAGATAGAGAGAGAAAGAAGCAGAGAGAGAGAGAGATTTACCTCCGATCACCACCGCCGATCACCACCTCCGACCACCACTGCCGCTGCAAAATTGAGAGAGAATCATATCAGATAGAGAAGCATATGAGAGAGAAAGAGAGAGTAGCAGCAAAGAAAGAGACACACCTTGTTTCACACGGCCGAATGCCTCAGCGGACCACCACCGCCGATCACGACCTCCGATCACCACCTCCGATCACCACTGCCGCTGCAAAATTGAGAGAGAAGCGTATGGGATAGAGAAGCATATGAGAGAGAAAGAGAGAGAAGCAGCAGAGAGAGAGAGACATACCTCGTTTCACACGGCCGAACGCCTCAGCGGACCCCCACCTCCGATCACCACCGCTGCTGCAGCCTGCAAAAGCGAGAGAGAAGCATATGAGAATGAGAGAGAAAGAGAGAGAAGCAGCAAAGAGAGAGAGAGACATACCTCGTTTTACACGGCCGAACGCTTCAACGGACCACCGCTACCGATCACAACCTCCGATCACTACCTCCGATCACTACCACTTCAAAATCGAGAGAGAGATAGAAGCCCTTCGATCAAAATCGAAAGAGAGAGAAAGAGAGACTAAGAGGGACAACGTCGACGTCCTGACGGTCGACCAGAGGGGGAGAGTGAGGCGACGGAGAGACTCGTCGCGATGATCGAGCGAGGAGAGAGAGGGATCTGAGTGAAATGAGAAATTGGGGAAAAAAGCCCTAATTTTGATATTTAAGGCACGGGTCGGGTTTCGGGTCGGGTTCCGGGTGAGATCCGCGCGGCGATTAACCAATTAAACGGGCGCTTAATCGTTTTAACCACGATTAAGCGCCCAAATGAATAATGGGAGCGATTAATGCTAAATTATACCCTCACTTAGCGCATAGGATTAATCAGCCGATTAATCCGATTTTTTGAACACTGGTGGTGACTTGGTATAAAAATAATTCTGAAAGTAAGTGGGAATGCTAGTATATCGTCATTGCCAAGCTGATCGATCAGTTAAGAGGAGGAGAAGGAGAAGGAGGAAGAAGGAGCTGGAATATCAGGAGCTGAGAGAGGAAGAAAGAGGGGTTCAACGATGCTCTCATTTGTGGATAAAGACGGACGGACAAAGTTTCTATACGAGACAAGAAAAATCTCCCTTCAGTCGATTTTGATAAATAAATAAATTATAGATAAATAATATAAACCGGTCTACTGTGTAGCGGTGTAAACTGAGCGAAGAAAATGAGGATGGGGGGGAAGAAGGAGGAGGAGAAATGGAGGATTACTGGAAGGAGGAAGAGAAGGAAGAGCCAGGGTTTGTTGGATGGTGGAGAAGGAAGGATGGGGGCAGGCGCGCGAGAGAGAGAGAGAGAGAGAGAGAGAGAGAGAGAGAGAAGGAGGAAAAAAAAGAAGAAGAACCAAAAGAGGAGAGAAGAAGAGAAGAAGGGAGATTAGGGGGTGCGGGTGCTGCTCTGAGGCGGAGAGCAGGAGAGAGAGAGGGGACGGTGAGGACGGACCGACAGGCAACTTTTGCGAATGAGTCAAAGGAAAAAATCGCGCTCTGCTCGGTTTTGATAATATAAACTTGAATTATTGTTACTTTTATATATTTATTGAAAAAAATTTTGATTAATGTAAATATACTTTTCAAAATTGTACAATAAAAAGTTTATTACTAATAAATATTTTTTATAATACATATTTTTTTATTGTTTTAAAATACAACATATTTAAGAAAACATGTTATATTTCAATGAAACATATTATTTTCAAACCTGAGCTATCTTTTCTAGGGAACAGGTGCAACATTAATGCTATGTTTGTAACATATATGTTTGTAGGGGGGTAAATTCTCAGAAGAAATTTATCTACACCTCATTTTGTGACCTAGATCTAAGAGAGAGCAAAAAGACAACGTAAAGACACAATTTTTTACGTAAAAACTTAATTTGAGAAAAATCACGAAGAGAAGAAAGAGAATTCACATGATTACAGGGAACTTAGCAGAGCTCAAACTCTATGATTGCCACAAGATACAATGGAATTTTGATTTGAGGAAAGCAATTTTCTGTATTCGATAGGAAAGTCTGGTTGTGTATATATTATTTTCTTCCCTTTTCTCTTCGTTGTCACTTATTGTTTCTTGTCAATCTCTCAGCGTATATATACCCGGGGAGCTTTTATTGGCAGTGTGGGTCATGCGGGTTTCGATAACCGCATGATCTACACGTTGTGATTCTCTCGCAACGGCTGAAATTCTGCCACTAATTACGGGAGAGATTACTGTCACTTTCTGTAACAATCCGCGCTGGAGTAGAGGTGTTGTAACGTGGGAAACGTGAGATGATCTGGCAACGTAAAGGACTCCATAAATGCCGGCGGAAATCGATATAGTTGGTTTCAATGGCCGCCCTACTCAGGACAGGAGAACTGATCTCAGTTGCCGATGTTCTCGGAAGGAAGATTATCATCCGGGCAATCGGTCCCTCATAAGGAGGAAAGATCTCGGAAATATTCGAATAATGCTTTGCGAGGAGATACTCATAGGAGATGCTCGGATGGCTTTTATTGTTGATGTCATCAGGAGGTTCTGATGAAGGAGACACGTGTTTTGATCATGGTATGGGTCAGAAATTGACCATTGCAGATGCTTCCTCCGCTTCCTCTTTCTTCAGACTTTAAGGAGAAAGAGTGGAGCACTGATTAGACCATGGCTCGAAGAGTTGAGACATCGCTTGTAATTTGAATGGTCTGGTCAAAATGTCTATTTGCATTATGAGCCCTTTTTGGAAACTGGTGAAGATAGTTGGCTAATTAATGATCTAAATCTTAAATTCATGATGGATGAGGTTGTGTGGTAGGATCAGATCGTAGCTGGTTGATCTGACATGCCAAAAAATAAGGGATGTAAACCGGCTCTTCATATGTGATTGAAAATTTGAATTCAAGACAGTTCGGCTTCCACGTCCATAGATATGGAATATCCTAGAATTGGGAGGTCCATCTTCCAAGAACTATTTTGCCTTCTATTTTTCTTCTCTGATAGATTGTAGCGTCGTTCTTCTTCTTGGCCCGATGGAGGAGGAAGAGGGAGAAGATGGAGATGATAGAGGCAGCAGATGCTTTGCATCGGCATCTGTCTCGCTACTTCGATTTTTCGTGATGACATTGACTCGTAACTTCGATTTTCTCGACAAGGTCATGCCGTCAAGGGAGATAGATTGTGCTCTAGCTCTGTCTTGTTACTTGATTTTTGTGACAAGGTACATGCCTCAATCTCTTGAGATCTCACCTCCAAGATCTTTCACTCCATTTGTGGATTTTGACAAACTTGAGGAAAGATCACATTTTAGGGTTTTCTTTTTCAATTTTTGACTGAGAGACAGCTTTGACTTTTTTTGGAGTTTGGGATATATAAATTGCCCAAAGAGCTAATTGGGCATTTTCCTTAAGACTGTTAATGACGTCTTACAAAAAATTTAAAAATTATTACTGTACCAAGTTGTTGTTGGCCCAGAGACCTTCCACTCTAGTTTTGATGATGATTAACTCATGTAGTTATGTTTACTAATAATCTTGTGATTTTAGTTTCAGATCATGTAACAAGATATTAGTTGGTGATTGCTTCAAAAAGAGGAGTTTGGAAGCCTTCACTTGATGATTCCCGAGCCCGAGCGTCAAGATCTTTCATAGCCATGCTCGTGGATCACGTTTTGGATCGGGTCGACTTGAAGATGGAAGATCGTCAAGAAGACTTAGGTATCCATAGTTTAGATCCATTTGTAAAGCTTAGAATAGTTGATTTGCTCAAGTGCACAATACACATACACGTTTTGGTTTTGATATTGGTTTTCATGAATAGATTGATCAAAATAAGTTTAATTGGTTTATGTATAGTAGTTTCATTCTATACATGCATGCTTAACTTTTAAACAACTTATTTTGACTATCCTATTCATATATTGAAAAATCAAGGTTTGATAAAATACAAGATTTGATTTTTGATAAAATTTGCAAGACACAAAAATAGTTTGAATTGCTTGATATTTGAGTTGAACTTTTTATCACATATTTATATATCTATGCAAAATGAGAAAACTATTTTTGGGGATTTTTATATATTTTACAAGATTTATTAAAATATTTTTAACATGAGTTTCTGACCCAAAACCGTGCTGACAGGCCAGGTCGGTCGCCTGCAAGATCGACCGAGCCAGGATCTGGTCGACCGGCCGGTCGACCGACGTGCACAGATCTGTGCACGTTTGCTGACACAGTGGGCCAGTCGACCGGGAGGTCGACCGACCAGAGAGATTTGCTCTCTGTATCTGGGCGGTCGACCGGCCGGTCGACCGGTTGCCCAACGGTCATATTTATGACCGTTGGCGGTCGACCGGCCGGTCGACCGCAGGCTTGTCAGGCTGACAGATCAGCCTAACGCTAGTTTTCTTTTGGGGCTATAAATACCCCATCTCTTTGAGGTTTTGGATAAGATTTTTAAGAGAAAAAATTTCTCTATTCTCTGGTTTTAAAAACAAGTTTTCAAAGTGTTTTAGAGCTCAAAAAGATTCATCTTATTTATTTTTAAGTGTTTTGTTATTTCAAAGAAAATAAGTTTTTGGGAATTTGTTTCTTGGTCTAAATTTCTATATTCATTTGGTATTTTTCCCAAGAGATTTTCTTTGATCAAAACACTTGTTTTCCACACTTGAGCCTATCATTCTATCCTATTCTATTAGGATCTTGTTTTGTGGAAAAGAGAGATTGTTTGAGGTTGTGGAAACCTCCAAGTTGTAAACCCTCCTTGTATTGTTGCATCCCTCTTTGGTAGAGGTTGATCGGAGTGGTATTGTTTTGTATCCCTCTTCAGTAGAGGTGATTTGTGGTTGTTTGGTTAAGGGCCTTATCCCTCTTCGGTAGAGGTGGATTGTGTTTGTATTGCCTCGTGGAGGTAGTGTTATTTGATAGAGGAGTTCGGTACTCCTATTGTTGTAACAAATCCTCCTCGGTGGAGGTTCCCTCAGTGGGAGATAGTGGATTGGAAATCCTTCTCGGTGAAGGCGGGGACGTAGAGCTAGGGTCTCGAACCTCGAAACATATCTTTGTGTTTGCGTTTGATCCTTTGTCTCTCTAACTCTCTCTTTATTTGTGTTGTGCAGCATCATTCTTATTGTCATATCATTCATATCTTATTACTTGCATTTGTGCCTTGCATTATTTCATATTGTTCATCTTTATATGCTTGGCTTGCTTGTATGTGCCTCACTTATACTTAACCACAAGAGCTTCATATAGCACCTCAACCCTTATCTAGGGGAATCAAGAGGAGTTAGTCCAGAGCCCTTCATGGGGAATTCAGCTACACTTGTTGGTTGTATTAAGTGTTTGTGCAAATTTGTTTTAGCTTCCGCATTTAGTTTCTAGATTAGCATTATCATCTATTTACCCCCCTCTAGGTGATTTTCAATTGGTATCAGAGCCTACGCTCTTGATACTTAGGCTTAACATCCTAGGAGTGAGATCCTTGTTTGCTAATCTACCATTTGCATTTGCATATATTTGTTTGCACACATATAGTTTGGACCCATGGACTTCATGACCCCACCTATGTTTGATGCTTCCAACATTGTTGTTTGGAAGACTAGGATGTCCATTTACCTACAAGCCCTAGGATATAAGGTTCACCTTGCCATTACCAAGGAATCCTACCTTAGTGATAGCAAGCATATAGAGGCCAATGCACTTGCCCTTGAGGCTATTAGAAGCACGCTTTCAAAAGATTATCTTATGCATGTTTCTAGCCTTGATTCCACCTTTGCAGTGTGGAACAAGTTGACCACAACCACCACCTCTGAGCTTCAATTGCCAATCTAACAAAAGAAAGAATCTAGTGGAGAATCCGAATCTCAATGCTTAATGGTCCAAGGGAATGACTCCCTTGAGGTACAATCGGAATCTCAATTAGATAGTTTTGATGCTAGTTCTTCATGTGATGAATATATTGATGCCCATGCTTTGAATGAAGAACTATCTATTGTGTGTGAAAAATTGATTGAAAAATATAACATTTTGAAAAAGAAGAGTCTAGGCCTTGACAATGAAAATAAAAATTTGCATTCTAGACTTGATATTGTGTTGCAAGAGAAGGAGAAGATTTCTAATGAAAGGGATTCATTAAAATCTCAACTTGATCTTGCCTTAAAAGAAAATGAGTTTTTTGAAAAATAAAAATGATTGCAATGTTATTTTAAAGAAAAATGAAAACTTGTCTTCAAAAGTTAATTTTGTTTTAAAAGAAAATGATTCTTTAAAAATAAAAATTGCTTCTATTTCAAAGGATTTAGAAGATTGTTTAAAGAAAAATGAGTTTTTGAAAAATAAGATTGATTCCCATGTTTGCCATGCTAGGGTAGTTTCACCTAGATCACCCATTGCATGTAACTCTTCTTCTAGGATTAATGATGATATTAATTTATTAGAGAAGAGAGTAGATTGTTTGGGCTCCACTTTGAGCCATTGTGTTTCTAGTCATACACGCTTGGAATCCTTGGTTCGAAAGAAACAAGTTCCATATTTTATGCATGCACACCCTCCACGGCATACACATGCTTCCCACGGACACCATCATCACTTGTATGCTCATGTGTACACTTGTACACATTGTGGACGTAAGGGTCACCTTGCTAAATTTTGCTTTGATAGAATACATGTTTTAAATTTAGCAAATAAGTTTGTTTGGGTTAGGAAAAAGACTAACCCCTATGGACCCAAAAGAGTATGGGTACCAAAGACCACCCCTATGCTATTTGATGTAGGTGTGGGCTCTCGCAAGACGTGAGAGTAGAGTGGATGCGTTCCGAGCTCCATGAAGACTACTATTTGGATGCATCACTTTCAAGGGACGTTTGGTGGGAGGACCACCTTGTCTTGGAGTCATGGAGAGTTGCCTCATAGGTTTTAGTAACGATCTCTTACTCCTTAATTATTGTTTACATGCTTTTCATTCTATTCTTTATTAGCATGTTTTGTGGTTTTTAGATTATCATGAAAATGCCATGATTATTAGATCCTTGACATGCATGTATAGCATTTGAGACACCCATATTTAATATGGATCATTATTTTAGTGTTCTCACCATTGTTTAACTATCATGTTTATCATAGGAATAATAACATGTGAATTTTCATAATAATCATGTTTATGTTTTTCATGTTAATTTTTGTCTTGTTTTTATGCTTTAAATGTTGAATATATGTTTAAATGTTAGTTTTCATTAAGACTAGGATTTATACTTGTATATATATAGTGGGCCACAAATAAATCTATATATGTTTGATCTTGAATGCTTATTTGAACCCATTAGATGTGCTAGTATAGTTTAGTTTTGATGATCCATGCATTTTAAATTTGTATTCCCATTTTTGAATTTGTTTTATGATTTCTTGTTTAACTTCATGTATATGTCTATTTTATCCAAATTATTGTTATACATATACATCCTTTGAGCCACGTGCCTTTCATGCATATACATTTGTGGACTCGTTGTGTTTAGGATATGTATGTATGCCTTAGTTTGTATAAGACATACATATGCCTTGAAGATTAAATAATTTTGATGATTTTGATGCTTTCATGTTTAAAGAAATATTGAGCTTAATGTCTATTTTTCATGATTATGATCTTCACATTTTATTTGTACACTCACTTTTCTTATTTACTCGTGTTTTATTTTCATGAGTCATATTTGTGCTTAATTGGCTTAAAGTGTTGGATATCATGTGGTTTTCATGTTTCATGAAAAATATTTTTGTTTTATTCCTTACTTGAAGGATTTCGTACTAGTTTAAAAGTTTTTTCATTTAACTAGTTGCGAGATTCTTCATTATGGTAGAGTTTTTCAAACATACTTTACTTTCAAATCTATTTTTGAAAACCTCTACCTTCCAAGAGTGGTTGGATGGGAGATCATGCTCATGTATGCCTTATAGTGAAAATCATTTTAAACTTGAACATGATTGGGAGGATAGGATATGAGGCATACACTTGATATTATTGTTGTTTCAATTGGTATCATTGGATTCTTTCAATTGGTATCAATATTGACATTTCTTGTATACTCATATATATTTTTTATATATGTATGCTTACATTTCGAAGAGTATCAATTTTGATTGGTATCTATTTTTCATACATATATATATTTTGTTTATGCTAAGCTTGAGATTTAATGACTATCATATTTCAATTGATTAGTTTTCAATTGGTACTCTTAAACAAGCTTATGCATGTGTTTAGTTTGTATTTCATAAAGGGGGAGAAAATTCGATTTTCATATTTTCAATTGGTATTTGGTTTACCTTTGGTTTTGTATTCCACTCCCTTACTTTATGATAGAAAATAATAATTTCAATTTGGTATCATATGTTTAAAAAGAATAATACTTTTAATTGGTATCAAATTTGTTTTATTGAGAAAATTCAAAATTTTGTTTAAAGAAAATATTCAAATGTTTTGATATGATTGCCTATATGCAAGGAGAGCTTAACATCTCTTCTACATATAGATTCATGATGAGTGTATCTTGTATTGAGGAGCTTGACAACTCTTTTTATGTGGTACACGTGTGTAGGGGGAGCTTCACATCCCCTCTTATGCATTGCATAGTGTACGTTATGTGAATTAGGGCTTGTCATCCCTCCTTCATGTAATGTATCTATGTAGGGAAGCCTCACATCTTCCTCTTCATGAATGTATATCGCATATACCATTTGTTGATTGATATATGTTCACTTTCAATTGGTATCAAGATGCTATCTTTGACATATATTTAAATTGATATCTTAATTGATTGTAACCCCTCATTGATATTCTTTTTGTTTTAGACAAAAAGGGGGAGAACATTATATTTATTGTTTTGCTTTTACTTTTACCCCTTTATTGATGATTGACAAAAAGGGGGAGAATTATTTGAGAGTTTTATATGCATATTTATGTTTTGCATATATTAAGTTTAATTGTTATCTAGAGCATGTTTTGTTTTTGAAAATTTTATTGTATCAAGAGCATGTTTTTATATTTGGTACCTTGTTTTATGCATGTCTATGCATACATGTTTATGAGCTTTCATTGCATATTCTTATTGTTTATTGCTATGCATGAGTTAAGGGGGAGCTTCTTTGAAGCTTAACTTTAATCCATGCATATATAACTCCATGAGTTTTGTCACCATCAAAAAGGGGGAGATTGTTGGCCCAGAGACCTTCCACTCTAGTTTTGATGATGATTAACTCATATAGTTATGTTTACTAATAATCTTGTGATTTTAGTTTCAGATCATGTAACAAGATATTAGTTGGTGATTGCTTCAAAAAGAGGAGTTTGGAAGCCTTCACTTGATGATTCCCGAGCCCAAGCGTCAAGATCTTTCATAGCCATGCTCGTGGATCACGTTTTGGATCGGGTCGACTTGAAGATGGAAGATCGTCAAGAAGACTTAGGTATCCATAGTTTAGATCCATTTGTAAAGCTTAGAATAGTTGATATGCTCAAGTGTACAATACACATACACGTTTTGGTTTTGATATTGGTTTTCATGAATAGATTGATCAAAATAAGTTTAATTGGTTTATGTATAGTAGTTTCATTCTATACATGCATGCTTAACTTTTAAACAACTTATTTTGATTATCCTATTCATGTATTGAAAAATCAAGGTTTGATAAAATACAAGATTTGGTTTTTGATAAAATTTGCAAGACACAAAAATAGTTTGAATTGCTTGATATTTTAGTTGAACTTTTTATCACATGTTTATATATCAATGCAAAATGAGAAAACTATTTTTGGGATTTTTACATATTTTACAAGATTTATTAAAATATTTTTAACACGAGTTTCTGACCCAAAACTGTGCTGACAAGCCAGGTCGGTCGCCCGCAAGATCGGCCGAGCCAGGATCCGGTCGACCGACGTGCACAGACCTGTGCACGTTTGCTGGCACAGTGGGCCGGTCGACCGGGCGGTCGACCGGACCAGAGAGCTTTGCTCTCTGTATCTGGGCGGTCGACCGCCGGTCGACCGGGTTGCCCAACGGTCATATTTATGACCGTTGGCGGTCGACCGGCCGGTCGACCGTAGGCCTGTCAGGCTGACAGATCAGCCTAACGGCTAGTTTTCTTTTGGGGCTATAAATACCCCATCTCTTTGGGTTTTAGATAAGATTTTTAAGAGAAAAAATTTCTCTAGTCTCTGGTTTTAAAAACAAGTTTTCAAAGTGTTTTAGAGATCAAAAAGATTCATCTTATTTGTTTTTAAGTGTTTTGTTATTTCAAAGAAAATAGGTTTTTGGGAATTTGTTTCTTGGTCTAAATTTCTATATTCATTTGGTATTTTTCCCAAGATATTTTCTTTGATCAAAACACTTGTTTTCCACACTTGAGCCTATCATTCTATCCTATTCTATTAGGATCTTGTTTTGTGGAAAAGAGAGATTGTTTGAGGTTGTGGAAACCTCCAAGTTGTAAACCCTCCTTGTATTGTTGCATCCCTCTTTGGTAGAGGTTGATCGGAGTGGTATTGTTTTGTATCCCTCTTCGGTATAGGTGATTTGTGGTTGTTTGGCTAAGGGCCTTATCCCTCTTCGGTAGAGGTGGATTGTGTTTGTATTGCCTCGGTGGAGGTAGTATTGTTTGAGAGAGGAGTTCGGTACTCCTATTGTTGTAACAAATCCTCCGCGGTGGAGGTTCCCTCGGTGGGAGATAGTGGATTGGAAATCCTTCTCGGTGAAGGCGGGGACGTAGAATTAGGGGCTCGAACTTCGAAACATATCTTTGTGTTTGCGTTTGATCCTTTATCTCTCTAACTCTCTCTCTTTATTTGTGTTGTGCATAGCATCATTTTTATTGTCATATCATTCATATCTTATTTCTTGCATTTGTGTGCCTTGCATTATTTCATATTGTTCATCTTTATATGCTTGGCTTGCTTGTGTGTGCCTCACTTATACTTAACTACAAGAGCTTCATATAGCACCTCAACCCTTATCTAGGGGAATCAAGAGGAGTTAGTTCAGAGTCCTTCACGGGGAATTCGGCTACACTTGTTGGTTGTATTAAGTGTTTGTGCAAATTTGTTTTAGTTTCCGCATTTAGTTTCTAGATTAGCATTATCACCTATTCACCTCCCCTCTAGGTGATTTTCAGTTGTAAGAGAGAAAAGTTCACTTATTTGGTTGAAACACTCCATATAATTGAGAGTATATTAGCGTTCCCTTGATCAAAACCGACTGAATGAAGGTTTCCTCTCGTGACTACTTCAAAAGAATTGTCTATCCATCTCTTTTCATCAGAGAGAAAGCATAGCACCCTCCCCCCGCCATCGCTCCCTCCCCTTCGCTCATCGTCCTCTCCCTTCTTTCTTCTCCCCTTATCCGTCTTCCTTCTCATTTTTTCTTCCTCGTCCTCCTCTAGCCAATCTCTAGCCCTTTGCGTCGCCGTCTGCCTCCACTGAGTCGGTTCTCACCACCTCAGTGGTATACTAGTCAAAATCGATCGAGGGCATGTTTTCTCCTGTGGCTCATACAGAACTTTGTCCGTTTGTTCGTCTTCACCTCATTATTCTTCTTTTTCCCGCAACTCCCCCACTTTTTTCCTTCTCCTTCCTTCCTCTTCCCCCTTCTTCTCCTCCCGACGGATTGATCGATTTCCCACCGACAATGGCGGTAATATTAGTTTTATTAAAACCGATCGAAAAAGAGACTTTCTCTTGTGATTCATATAGAAATTTTGTCTGTCTGTTCGTCTTTTTTTTCCCTCAGTTCCCCTCCTTGTTCCTCTCTTCTCTTTCACTGATAAATCAGTTTCTCACTGGTAACAGCAGTACTAGTTTTATTTTATTTTATATTTTATTGTATTTTATTTTAGCTGGAATCGCGCTACAGTAGAACAGGGCGAAGGGCCCGTCAGTACCGAGCTTTCCTCAAATTCGCTCCCGAGTTTTTTCGACTCCCAGACCCAATTCCTTCCTTTCTGCAGACCGAAACAAATGAAGAAAGGGTACAGTGAGATCTCAACGACCGGCGACGCCGCTCAAGCGATGACAGCAGGAGCGGAGAGGAAAGAGAAGCAGAAGCCCCCATTTCGTCCAGCCAAAGATGACACCAAGCCCATCCTCAGAGACCCAGTTCGTCTCTAACCCCTTTTATCCTTACAATCTCTTTGAAATGAACTAAAAACAATATTCCCACGATCATTTAAGTGATTTCTAATGGATTTTTGTTGTGCTGTGTTAGATTCTGAGATCAGACCCCATTGAGACCGAACAAGCAGTGCTTCGGCTTCCTCCCTTTCCCCGCACAAAAACCTAATTCTGATACTGGGCTGCTCTTGGTAAATAATTACTTCTTTCTTTGTAACAATTTGTAAAAACATCCATTTTTTTTGGCTTTTATTCCCGACTCATGAGAGTTTAGAGACCAAAGTGGGCGCACGTTCGCACATTGTTTTTGACTTCTTCTAGATTCTAAACTACATTATTTAGATTTTGCATCGGCCACAAGTGTTTGCTTCTGAGAATGACTAATTTCGCAGATCAATGTGCAAGTGAGTGAATGGGGAACTATTTGTTTCCATTCTATATTTGACACATATGACTTGAGCAGTGGAAATTGTTCATGGGGTGTGGACAAACAGATGACGATGACAATGATAGGAAATTGGTAGTAAAATTGAGTTTTGGGTAAATTGTCAGCGAGTATCCAATAAGTTTTTGTGCCTTTTTATTATATTGGCTGAGCTGCAGTGTTTGCTTCTGGCAGATGACTTTATGACTAAGTGGTAGGAGTTTGTTGGTATACGTTTCCTCGATTGATCCACTGGCATGTCTATTCTTCGTTGTTACAATTATCTACGTTTCTACTATGAATTTTCACAACTCAATGTATGTGATATCAGACACCATTTCGTGGAAGCGGTTGATTGTAAAACTATTATCTGAGAATTTTGTTGAGAGTTCAGTTCCAGTTTATTGGCAAGTTTCACCATTTTAGATTTTTTCCTCCTTTCCCCCCTTTTTTTAGTATCCTAATTTTTTCGATAGAGTATTCCTAATTTACAACCATCTCCATATCTAACTGGGGAGCGGATATTTTTACCCCAAAAAGTGATGAAGGCGCCCAAGGATTAAGGCATCCCATTTTTGGATAAAAACACCCCACAAAAAATCAAAAAAATAACCAAAACACCCTTTTCTTCTCCTCCTCTTTCTCCCTCCTATGTAGGTGACCCCCCTCGCCGGCGAACCTCCCCCTCCCCCAGCTCCTCCCTCCCTCGCCGACGAAACCCCTCCTCCCCATTCCCCGACCTCCCCCTCACCGGCGAACCCCCTCTCCCCGCTCCTCCCTCCCTCGCCGGCGAAACCCCTCCCCCCCCTCCCCATCTCCGTCCTCCCACCGTTCCTCCTCCCTGGAGCGGGGGGAGGCTGGGGATGGGGAGGGGGGGGGGGAGGGTTTCCCTGGTGAGGGAGGAGCCGGGGGGGGGGGGGGGGGGGGGGGGCAGAAGATAGGGCCTTTTCGGACTTTTCACTAAGGGTGAAATTGTGAAAAAAAAATAATTACACACTTGTAATAATTTTTGGGGTTCCTTCATCATTCTATGGGGTGGAATTATGCGCTTCCATTCAACTGCCATTTTGTTTGCTTTTTTGCCAAGGGTTGCGGTGTGGGTTTAGGGTTGTACCTGATATGATGCCGATGATTTGCTACTCATTAGACTTAACCAGGATCATTCCTTGCTGGAGGACCGCAATGCTAAGATGTGACAATTTTGTCTCCAGGATCAACCACTTGATTGAGTTATTCCTAAATTTCCGCGTATATTCTCATAGTTATTCCCTTTATAGGTTCTCCTAGCATCAAATTCACAAAAAAGTTGAAACCTTTACACTCTCTAAGTTCTTTTTTTCCTTCTTCGTGTTTTTATATTTATCTAAACCCTTCAATACCAACCTTTAGCTATTCACCCTCTGTTAGTTAGAAACAAGCTACGACTAATCGGGAGGGTCTCCCCCCCAACTTACATAATTTAAGGTGGGAATATAAATATTATTATTTCTAGGGTGAATGAGGAATTAGGTAAGAGTCTAAGTGTTGATATGAAACAATAAATAATAATGATGATGTAAAAAATAATATCCAAGAGTTTTGAAAGTTACAACATCACAATGTATATGTGCTAGAAGCACACAACAAAAATGATGATGTTCTTTAAACTAAATAAGGAAAATGATGTTTTTCATCAAATCACATGATGCAATAGAAAACTCATATAGTCAGACCTTGTCCTATTCTCACTGTTGTTGATATCCTAAACGACCAAACATATATACTTGAAGAAAAGTTTAAATTAGTACAATCTTTCTTTTTTATATAGTACCGTCTTAGTTTTTTTTATTTGGTTTTCTCTAATATCTCATCGAGCACATTTTTTGATGGAGGTGGCAACCTCCCACCCTCTCCTGAAAGGGGAGTGTGGTAGACTCCACTGTCCTTAGGAAAAATGTTAATTGTGCCTTGACTTCTCATCAAACAATTTCTTTGCCAACAATTAGCTCATCAAACAAGTTCTTGCAAATAGTTAGAATTCATCTTCTTTATCTCGGAAACAATTCCAATTTGAACACAATATCATTCTATTGGGACAACATATAGTATTGCACCTTCTTTTAGCCAAGGGAGATAAAAACTGTCTCTAACACTTCAACATGTCAAGGTTGAAACCTGTGCTTTGATTTGAATGATTTGGTTAATATTTCTTAATGTTGTCAGACTTTGGATATTTGGCACACCAAGGTTAAATGAGAATTTGGACAAAAAGTAAAACAATATGCATGACAGAAACATGCATCCCATATGTTTTTTTACAGCTGGTAAAAGAGATTTAGTAAGTGTCAATTTTGGGAGGATTTAGATGAGATTTTGCAAGGCATTTCCATTAGAGAAAAGCTTTTCATAGGCGGTGACCTCAATAGGCATGTAGGAACTAGTCGTTATGAGTTTGATAGTGTACATGGAGGATGATTTTGGGAAAAGAAATAAACCAGGAACTCGATTTTAGATTTTGTTTGTCCTATGATTTGATCTTAGCGAATACTTAGTTTAGGAAGAGAGTCTAACTTGATCACTTTTAGAAGTGAATAAGTGCGAGCCAAATAGATTTCTTTTTAACTCGAAAAGTAGATAGAGATTGTTGTATGGATTGTAAGGTAGTACTGGGTGAGAGTGTAATAACCCAATATAGACTCTTAATTTTAAATGTCCAGATTAGAAGGAGATTTAGAAAGATTAAACGTAAGTTAGATTCTAAGATTAAGTGATGGCTGTTAAAAAAAAGTAACCAAGGAGTTTTTGTAGATCGAGTAGTACATGAAGCAGATTGGAAAGCCCAAGATGATCCCAATACAACATGGAACAAAATTGCTAACTGCATTAAAAGAGTAATTAAAGATGTACTTGGTGAGTCACAGGGTAGTGCTCCACCATGTAAGGACACATCATGGTGGAATGAAGAGGTAAAAGCCGTCATTAAGGTCAAATGGGACTCTTATAGAGATTTGAAGAAAAATTGTTATGGAGTAAGTTTTGAGAGGTATAAGCTAGCCAAGATGGAGGCTAAGAAAGCTATTCAGAATGTAAAAGCTAAAGTGTACAAAGAAGTGTATGAGAAGTTGGACACCAAAGAGGTTGAAAATGATATATATAGAATTGCTCGAATAAGGGAGAGAAAGACTTGAGACTTGTGTACTGTGAGGTTTGTCAAAGATGAGGATCAGAAGGTTTTTATTCGAGATGAAGAAATCAAAAAAAGATGGAGAGAGTATTTTGATAATTTGTTCAATGGTAGTTCTACTCAAGATTTGGATGACCTACCATTCAGTGCCAGGATATGAACCGTAATTATATGCGCAGAATTAGTGAATCTGAAGTTAAAGAGGCCTTGAAGAGGATGAAGTCAATGAAAGCTGTTGGCCCGGATGGAATTCCTATTGAGGCATGGCGATGCTTAGGAGAGGTGAGCGTGAGATGGCTGATAAACCTCTTTAACAAGATCTGGCTAACTAAAAAGATGCCAAATGAGTGGAAGAGAGTACCTCAGTACCTCTCTATAAGAACAAGGGTGATATCCAGAGTTGTTCAAACTATCGTATCACGTGTCGCACCATGAAGATTTGGGAAAGGGTAATTGAACACAGGTTAAGGCAGAATGTTCAAATATCCGAGAACTAGTTTGGGTTCATGCCGGGGCGATCAACGACAGAGGCTATTCATTTGCTTCGTCAACTTATAAAGCGATTTCGAGAGAGGAAGAGAAATTTGCATATGATCTTTATTGATTTAGAAAAAGCTTATGATAAGGTGCCAAGAGAGGTATTATGGTGGACATTGATGAAAAATGGAGTCCCATCAAATATATTGACATAGTCAAGGACATGTACACGATGGAGTAGTGGCAAATTTCAGAACTTATGGAGGCATAACAAGTGATTTTTTATCACAATTGGATTGCATAAGGATCTGCATTGAGTCCATTCTTATCTGCCATAGTGATGGATGGGCTTACTAGAGCTATCCAGGATGAAATACCATAGTGTATGCTATTTGCTGATGATATTGTCTAGTCGATGAGACGAGAGCCGGGGTAAATGCTAAATTGGAGTTATGGAGACAAACTCTAGAATCTCGAGGTTTTAGATTAAGTAGGGCCAAAACAGAGTATATAGAGTGTAAATTCAGTAAACCGGGAATCCGAAATTATAATCTTGTGAGACTAGATGGACAAAAAATATCGATGAGCAGTCATTTTAAGTACTTGGGTTCTATTATTCAAAAGGATGAGGAAATCAATAGTGAGGTCAACCATAGGATCCAAGCCGGCTAGTTGAAATGGAGGAGCGCAATAAGAGTTTTATGTGATCGTAACATTCCGTTATGACTGCTATTATGTCAGCTTTGTTATATGGCACAAAATGTTGGGTTATAAAGAGATATCATGCCCAGAAGATATGTGTAGCAGAGATGCACATGTTTTGTTGGATGTGTGGTAACACGAGGAGGGAGAAGGTTAGAAATGAGGATATTCGTAATAGGATAGGTGTAGCCTCTATATAAGAGAAGATGAGAGAAAACCGCCTACGATGGTTTGGTCATGTGCACCGTAAATTTACAGATGCGCCAGTCCAACGAGTAGAGCGTATCAAATTAGGGCATGTTAAAAGAGCGTAGGGGAGACCGAAGAAAACATGGATGGAGGTAATACGACAAGATATAGAGGCTAAAGGTCTTAGTGAAGGCATATTGCTCAATATGAATGAGTGGAGAAAGCTGATCCATGTGCCCGATCCTGCGTAATTCTCTTTTGGTTCATGTAGCCTACCCCAAATACTTGGGACAAATGGCTTAGTTGTTGTTGTTGGTAAAAGAGATTAATCTAATTGTGGATTACCAGTTCTTATGTGCTCTTGTGCTTGAGATAGCAACTTAATTAAACTATCTCACTCTACAAATCAGAAAATATTAACCGTTATTATTTAAAAGGAAAACATTAGTAGTCAGCAAAAATGCAGTAAACAGATTCACACTGAAATTGTGAGTAAATTTCCTAAATGATATGAACTATTTTTCCTTCCAAGTTCTTATGTGCTCTTGTGCTTGAGATAGCAACTTAATTAAAACTATCTCACTCCACAAATCAGAAAATATCAACCGTTATTTTTCAAAAGGAAAACATTATCAGTCAGCAAAAATGCAGTTCACAGATTCACACTGAAATTGTGAGTAAATTTCCTAAATGATATGAACTTTTTTTTGTCAGCAATACATTTTTATGGAACTTTTATCATGAATGAACTGATTTCCAAAAAATAAGTACTATGCTCATGACAGGAACATAATATTATTCTAATGTCGACAGATTATTCTAGCAAGAGAAGGATTTTCTGAGGCAAGGGAAGTTAACATGGCCTCACATTACCTGAGGAGAAAAAAAATTAAAACGCAGAGGCTGATGTTGAGGGAGAAGGAGAACACAATGAAGAGAAAACCCTCAACTTGGGAATCTAGATAATAATCAACCCTTAACCAGGGAAGAAGGAAGCAACTCTTCATTGGGAAATCAATCAATAATCAAAGTTGAAGCAATTTTATTCATCAGTTAAAGTCTGAAATCAACTAGAAGCTTGTCATATTTATAGCCTAAAACAGAATTCTAATTCAACTAAAATTTCTCATAAATTGGATTCTAAATAAAGATAAAAATCCTAATGCAACTAGAATCAGTAGTCCATCATAGGTTCTGAATTAAGATAAAGGCACAAATAAAATAAATCTTAAGTAATCTGAACTCTAATAAATCCTTATTCTAACTCCTAAATAATTTAGTTCTAACTAAATAGACAAATCTAGGTCATACTTAAACTCAAATACTATACTCTTAGATAACTTCAGGGAGGGTTGGGAATCTTCAATGGATCATTTATTGCAAATGAATCTTCATCAATTCTCTCCCCTTCTTCAAAGGAGACGTTGTGGTTGACTTAAGCATGTTTGGCACAAAGGGGATGTCGATGAATCTAAAATTGAAGTTGAAAGAATGAAAGACTCGTCGACCCAAACTTCACCCCTGGTTCATTTTCAACTAATTTGGACTGAAAAAGAATATTCCAAACTTGATGCTTATTATTTTGACCAAGGATGAGGTTTTATCTCGTTTTCAACCAATTTGTCTCGATTTCATTGATTTTGTTGAGTATTAGTCTGAAAGTAACACCAAGTTTTGGTCTCGATAAGTTTCATCTAATCCTTGTTTAATATCTATAGATTTAGGTAAGTTTCACACAACTTTAGTAAGTTTCAGATTAACATACTAAAATCTACAAAAAAAATCAAAATAAAGCGAGGTGAAGGGAAAATGTAATGGTTTTAACTTTTAAGTGATTATTTCAGCTCCCCTTAACTTTTATAGCCAAGCAAAATTATATATTAAATTAATGTCATAATTAAATTACAATTGTATATTTAATTTAGTTTCTTATTATAATCTTAATTTAACTTTAGATTGATAGTTTCATATTAATTTGATTTAATTTTTGAGTTAACTGGTTGAGTATGAGAATTTAACTTCTCTTGATTTTAACATTCTCTCAGTTACATGTTCATATTATGCTTTTTTGTGCATTGTATATGCAAATAATCAAAGATACCTACATTACATACATGTTTATATACACTGAAAGCAAAACCAAAACTTAAAATGAAACCTATCAAAACTAACAAAATTGATAATAAAAGAAGGCTATGAAATCGAGACCGAAACCGAGTTATCGAACCCTGTTGATTGCAACTTGAGACTCAATTTCATCTGGCTTTATCTCTTGCAAATGTATCTACATCATGACATGGTCGATGATGACAGGTGTCATATTGTGAAGAATTTCGACTAGTAAAGAGAAGGAATATGGATGATTAGTCATCTATGAAGTATGGATAGTTCAAAATGACTCTAAGGTCACGTCTCACATGTGTCGGACACTGACCCTTGCATGACACATGCTCGAGATGTATCGGATACACTAGAGAGGCGTGAGTTTTCAAAGAGTCAAGAACTTGCATGTCAGACCCATGTAGGCTTTTAAAAAAAATTCTAATGTCTGCATGTTGGATGCACTAGAGTCGTGTCCTGCTTAAATAAATATAAAAGGATTCTTCGCCATAAGTTGGATGATATTTTAACACAACTTAATCCTCTTCCAAACTTGTGAAGGGCATCATGAGCTTGTATTATGGGCTTATATTAGATCGTGTGTAGGATTAGACTTTTGAATAACTTTATTTGGTTTAAGATTAGAATCTAGTTTGGTAAAACATGATAGCTATTAATCATTAGATGCTTTGGTGTATATACATGTTCATGTGTTGCCGTACGCTCGTATCCTACTTCCTAAGAATTTGCCGTGTACGCATGCCCGCGCTGTCTTGTATCCATGTCACATGTCCGTGTCTAATCCTTAAGTTCGCCTGACTGATAATGTGACAAGTGAGGGAGCAATGGCAGAACAACAAAAATGGTCAATGAGCGCAAAGAGTCAACAAACACATGAATAGTGAGTGTCACGAGGGCGCTATTTGAGGGTAAAAGTATCATTTAGTGGAATGGGAGGGCAGAAATAACCAGAACATGAATCGTATACTGATCTCAATTTTTGGTCACTTCACTTGTCCAAGTCCATGCCTATATAATTATATTTATCTGTGGTTACTTGCAACATTTCTTTCTTGAATTATCTTTAGAAAGAGAGGATATGTTAATATCATTATTAAAGAGAAACTTTAAATTTGGGTTCCAACTATAGAAAGGACAGGGGATCACAAGAAATTTGTATTAATGCTTTAACTATTTTGGGAAACAGGGGTATCAGGTGCCCCAAGAAGAGGATGATGTTTGGGGGGGGGGTGATCAGGAATGTTCCTGCGAGATAGGAGGGAACCAAAAAAACAATCCATCTCAGGTTTTTGTCAGGGGAATGACTGATAGTGTGACTGTATTTTGGAAATTTGTGGTGAGACTCAGTTCTGATTGAACCATTGACAATTCTCTTCTTATTTTGTATTCTTTTTAATCATTTCTGTAATTTCCTGAATTCCTGGATTATATGATTTTTCATCCAAATGATGGTTTGACCTTCTACTTGGATCTGAGATTTGGCACTCATGTGGATCTTCTCATGTTCACACTTCTTTTTTCACATTAAAAATCCACTTCTGAATGGAGCTATTGTGAACCTTCTTCCACTATTTTTTTGTATCTCTTGGGGATTTCCCCATTTTGATGTACAAGATCATGAATACTAGTAGTACTTTCCACGAGTGGACAACTTTACCACTAAGCTTTGGATATTGGTTCTCACATGAGTTTCAGAATACACAATTCCTCACTTTTTTTCCCACAAACTATAACCCAATTCTCATTCTGGTATTATTTATTTATTCTTTTACAATATCAAATTTTGGTTTTCCTATCTATAATTAATATATCTTGTGCACCAGCTTATATTTGCCAAGACTAGAGTGGATGTTGTATCATAAATTTGCAACAACTGACATTTGTGCAACTAGTTTCTAGATCTAATTTTGATGGAAATTCTTGACCTTCATATTCCTTTGTTTGCCTTCTGATTGGATTCATGGAGATCTGGATCCACAGTTGTTTGTTGAATTGATGATTTGCATCACCAGAGGATGTAAGAATAAGTGATCATATGTCTGGTACATAAAGGTCCGCTGCTTGCATTCTTTTGCACATCAAATCCCAGTTTTGTTTAAGCTACTGGTAACTCTTTCTTGCTACTGCCTATGATCTTGTTTGCTCCAACTTGGTGAATCAGACATCTTGTACCAGCACTTTTAGGAGTTCTTTCACAAACATGTTAGAATTTTTACCCGTATTTAGTCCTGCAACTGTTAATTTCAGGTGTTTTGGCACTAACCCACCAAAACACAGTCAAGCTACTTTTAATTCTTATTTTTCTCTCTATTTTCTTTCATATATGCTGCCTTGTTGCTTTTCAAATATATTGTTTAACTGTATGAGTCCATGGATACCGACCTTTCTTTGGGGTAAGCATATATTTGTGTGGGCCATTCGTGATAATTATTGCATTACAGATAGTCAACACGAATTTGATTGTGGAATTTCTTTCACACTGAACCTTGATATGTTTTCCAACTATCTTTTGGTTGAATTAGTATTTCTTTTTGTTCCTTTCTGCTGTGTTTAGATGATTGTATTGTGACTTGCAAGGAATTTGAAAGTAATGTTGGTTAGATGATTGATAGGCGTGGAGAAATAAATGTAGAGTAGAATTTCTACAAAGTAAACGCTAACAAGCTCCAATGGTTAGAGCTCTGGTCAGCCTGAAATATGTGCTTGGCTGCCTCTTTCCTCTTAAATTTTTCTTTAACCCACCATTTTTGGCAGCTAAAAGAAGGTTGGTGGTGTAATTGTTGGAAGGAACCATAACATACCTTTTGATTGTATTTATATAATTGGGATTGGAGAAGTATCTGGAATGATAAACAGAGCATGAACAGGAGTAAATGATGGTCCAGCATTAAATGCAGGGCCTTAGATCTGCACAAATTCCAAGAAGAAAGGTTTTCTCTTGATGGGCTTGTATTTGTTAAGAAAAGTCAACAAAAGTGGCTATCCACCAATTCTCCATCCAACCACCAACTACCCTAATAAATGTGGTTATTAATGACTGTATAGTAACTCAAAGTTTATCTATAAATAGGCCCTTCATGGTTCAGAAATCAATAAGAATTCCTGCTTCTACTCTGTCTCTAAAATTCTCTGTTTTGGTGTTATATTTCTCGGAGTTTTACAACACGTTATCAGCACGATCACTCTAATTCTGTCTCCAGCCTCTATCTCCGTCAGCTCAGGGAAAAAGTTCTATCACACAAATCTCTGACTCCATTAGATTAAGGTAAAAGTCTTGCCACGAACCTCTACTTCCATTACTCAAGGAAAAGTCCTATCACAAGTCTCAGCCTCTACCTCTACTATCTCAAGCTAAAAATGGCAAGTTACTATACTTATAATACTCATATAACACCACTACTATAATGAAACGAGGCTCTGCCACCTATTTATAGAAATGTGATGTGATTACGAAAAATTGGATTATTATACTAATTATGTTCATATAACACCACTAATATAATGAAAGGAGACTCTGCCACATATTTATAATAAAGTGATGTGATTATGATATCTTTATTAACCTCTAATTTGATGCTTGTGTGGATTAAACCCCAAGCTACCAATATTGTATATTTTATTATTCTGTTATTTATATCTGTATAAACACCAACTGAAAGGTTTACCGAGTGGCGTGGTGTGCCAATATTTATTTCAATAATTATTGCTTTATTAATTATTTCTGCAAAGCACCCACCAAGTAGAGTGGCGTACCTATATTGTATCTCATAAATATATGTAATACAACGCATTTATTTTATCATTTTCTTAATTACAATATTTAATTGTATAAAATCTAAATTGCTTTCTCTCTCCCCAACGGCTATAAACCCCAACGACTATAAAACGACTAGTTTTCACCTCATAAATTGGTTAATTCTAAACCACATAACTCACTTCTCAATCTCTCTTCATTCTCAAAATTTTTTCATCATCTCCAGAAGCTTTGTGTTCGAGTTTTTTGCAAGATGCTTAGTCTATTTTTGAAGTTTATTATTGCCGTCATCATCATTAATGCTTCTATCATTTTTCTTAGAGATATGGATCCAAGTGAATTTTACCGGGACCTTTTAATTTTAATGTTCACCTTCCCTCTTTTGCTTATAGCGATTATGATTGACATGTAAGTTTTACTATATTATTGTGAAATAAAATGTTGTGATCCTAATTATTTTTATATTTTGTTATAGTTATCACCATGTCAAACTTTGCAAAGCTTGAGTTCATTCCACTTGATATCACGGGAAGGAATTTTATGTCTTGGGTTATTGATATTGAGATGCATCTCGAGTCAATGGGTCTCACTGAAACTATTAAAGAAATAAACTCTACGACGTCGCAAGATAAGGAAAAGGCGACGATCTTTATCCGCAGACATCTTGATGAAAGTTTAAAATGTGAATATCTCACTGTAAGAGACCCAAGTGTCTTATGGAAAAATCTTAAAGAAAGATTTGATCATCAAAAGGAAGTTGTGCTCCCTACCACGCGTGATGAATGGAATGCTTTGCGCTTCCAAGAATAAAAAAAAAGTCAACGATTATAACTCTGCAATGTTCAGAATAATATCCCAATTAAAATTCTGTGGGGTGGATATCACAGATGAAGAAATGCTGGAGAAAACTTACTCCACATTTTATGCATCTAATATAACACTGCAACAACAATATAGGTTGCGTGGTTTTAAAAAAATATTCTGAACTAATTTCATCTCTTCTTGTGGCAGAGAAGAATAATGAACTTTTGATCAAAAATCATCAGTCTCGTCCTACTGGTTCAGCAGCATTTCCAGAAGCAAATGCTGCATTTTCTAAAAATTATGGACGAGGATATAATCATGGTCATGGCCGTGGACGTGGTCGTGGCCATGGACGTGGCCGTGGACGTGGTCGTGGACGCGGTCGAAGTAGTTTTTACAACCCTTCACAGAATAACGCGATCCACAAGAAGCATCATGTAGAAAGACATGATAAAGGAAAAGATGTTCGTGAAAGCTCTCTTCGGAATCATGAAGATTCCTGTTATAAATGTGGCTCCAAAGGACATTGGTCTCGAGTGTGCCGAACGCCGGAGCACCTTTGTAAGCTTTACAAGGCATCCTTGAAAGGAAAATAGAAGGAAGTGAATTTCACTGAACATGATGATCCATGGATGATTCAACTCATCTTGATGCTTCAGATTTTACTGATGATTTTGCTGATCTTTCAACCCATCATGATACTGGTGATAATTAGATATATGATTGTATTACCATGTTTTGTTATTTGTAATTTTCAAATTTATCTTTGAATGAAATATTTCACTTATAATAATATGTTTCAAATTTTATTCTCACCAAATTATTTATTTTGCATGAAGCTTGATATGGATTATTCTAATGATGAAGTCAAGACCAAAACTGGAGATATTTGCATACCGGATAGTGGACAACACACATTATTCTCAAATATAAAAGGTACTTCTCCGATTTAAAACCAACAAAGGCAATTATCAATACAATATCAGGTCCTGTAGACTTGATTGAAGGAACTGGTAAAGCCAGCTTCATATTGCCAAATGGAACAAAGTTTTTCATAAAAGATGCTTTGTTTTCACCAAAATCTAAAAGAAATTTGTTGAGTTTTAATGATATATATCTTCATGGATATGATATTCAGTCTGCAACTGAAGGAAATATGAAGTATATGTATCTTACTACTTATGTATCAGGAGAGAAGTACATATTAGAAAAACTACCAAAGCTTTCCTCAGGATTACATTACACATATATAAATGTGATAGAGTCACATATGATAGTTAAAGAAGATACAGAGACATTAACTCTGTGGCATGATCGATTACGTCATCCTGGTTCAATGATGATGCGAAGAATTATTGAGAATTCACATGGACATACATTAAAGGGCCAGAAGATCCTTCAAGTTAGTAAAATTCCATGTGAGGCTTGTTCTCTAGGAAAATTAATCATGAGACCATCACCAGCTAAAATAAAAACAGAATCACCTACATTTCTTGAACGTATCCAAGGTGATATCTGTGGGCCTATACACCCACTGTGTGAACCATTTCGATATTTTATGGTATGAATAGATGCCTTTAGTAGATGGTTATACGTTTGTTTATTGTCAACTCGCAATGTGGCATTTGTGAGATTTCTTGCTTAGATAATTAGATTACGAGCACAATTTCCTGATTATACAATCAAGAAAGTTAGACTTGATAATGTTGATGAGTTTACGTCTCAGGCTTTTAATGATTATTGTAAGTTAATTGGAATAGTTGTTGAACATCCTGTTGTCCATGTACATACGCAAAATGATTTGGATGAGTCACTGATTAAGCGCCTCCAGCTTATTGCTAGACCTTTAATAATGAGAACAAAATTTCCTATTTCTGTACGGGGTCATGCAGTTTTACATGCTGCAGCATTAATTCGCATTAGACCAAGTGCATATCATGAGTATTCCCCTCTACAATTAGCATTTGGTCAAGAACCAAATATTTCTCATCTTAGAATTTTTGGTTGTGCGGTATATGTACCGATTGCTCCGCCACAACGTACAAAGATGGGTCCTCAAAGAAGACTGGGAATATATGTCGGCTATGAATCTCCTTCTATTATAAGATATCTTGAGCCCGGTTTGCCTATTGCCACTTCAATGAGGCAATTTTCCCAGCATTAGGGGGAGAAAAGAAACAGCTGGAGAAGGAGATTACATGAAGTGAACCATCCTTATTGCATCTTGATCCTCACACAAAACAATGTGAGACAGAAGCATAAAAGATTATGCATTTACAAGAAATAGCCAATCAATTGTCAGATGCGTTCACTGATACGAAAAAAGTGACTAAATCATATATGCTACCTGTAAATGCTCCTGCTCGGATTGAAATCTCAAAAGGACAATCCGAAAATGAAGTCACTAATGAGTCTAGGACACGCCTGAAGTGGTAGACCAATCGATTTCAAAGACAAAAATCCTCAAAAATGAAAAGGAGCAGATAAGCATGATAACCCCAATGTGTAAGAATGTGTTACAGAAGAAACACAGAATAAGACAAATCAAGAGATGGAAAATCCTGAAGATATAGAAATTCATGAGATCTCTATTGATTATGTCAATACAGGAGGATTATGGAATCACAATGAGATTGAAAATATGGATGAAATATTTTCCTATTCTGTAGCATGTGATATTGTTAACGGAAGTGAGGATCCTGAATCAAGATCCGTCACTGAATGTCAAAATAGACATGATTGGACAAAATGGAAAGACGCTATACAGGCTAAATTGAATTCGTTTAATAAGCGTAAAGTATTTGGACCTATTATCCTCACGCCTGAGGCTGTGAGACCAGTAGGATACAAATGAGTTTTTGTGCGAAAACGCAACGAGAAAAACGAGATTGTGAGGTATAAAGCTCGACTTGTTGCTCAAGGTTTTTCGCAAAGACCTGAAATTGATTATGAAGAAACGTATTCTCCAGTAATGGATGCAATTACGTTTAGATATTTAATTAGCCTAGCAATTTCTAAAAATTTAGAAATGCGTCTTATGGATGTTGTTACAGCTTATTTATATGGGTCGCTTGATAGTGATATTTATATGAAAATTCCTGAAGGATTTAAAATGCCTGAAGTATTAAGTTCAAAACTCAAAGAATTATATTCGATCAAATTATAAAGATCGTTATATGGGTTAAAACAATCAGGACGCATGTGGTATAATCGCTTAAGCGAGTATTTGTTAAAAGAAGGATATGTGAATAATTCTATATGCCCATGTGTTTTTATAAAGAAAACAACATCCGGATTCATTATCATTGCTGTATATGTTGATGATTTAAATATCATTGGGACTCATAAAGAAGTCCTAGAAGTAATGATATATTTAAAAAATGAATTTGAAATGAAAAACCTTGGGAAAACTAAATATTGTATTGGTTTACAAATTGAGCACTTTCAAAGTGGAATATTTTTGCATCAATCAAATTATATTGAAAAGGTCTTAAAACGCTTTAACATGGATAAAGCAAATCCTTTAAGCACTCCAATAATTGTTAGATCATTGAATGTGGAAAAGGATCCATTTCGCCCTCGCGAAGATAATGAAGAGGTTCTTGGTCCTGAAGTACCATACCTAAGTGTAATTGGAGCTCTTATGTATCTAGCTAATTGTTCCCGACCAGATATAGCATTTGCTACTAATTTATTAGTAAGATTTAGCTCATCTCCTACACGGAGACATTGGAATGGTATTGAACATATATTTCGTCATCTTCGAGGAACAACTAATTTTGGTTTGTTTTATTCCAGAGGATCAAAAAAAGAAATAACTGGTTATGCAGATGCAGGTTACTTGTCAGATCCACATAAAGCCAGGTCTCAAACAAGATATGTGTTCACATGTGGAGGTACATCGATCTCTTGGCATTCACAAAAGCAGACACTTATTGCCACTTCTTCTAATCATGCTGAAGTCATAGCACTCCATGAAGCAAGTCGAGAATGTGTATGGCTAAGGTCTGTAACTCAACACATCCAAGCAACTTGTGGATTACCAGTTAATAGAGATCCAACAGTACTGTTTGAAGACAATGCTGCATGCGTCGCTCAAATGAAGGAAGGATTCATCAAAAGCGACCGTACCAAGCATATACTCCCCGAAGTTCTCTCATTCAGCCAAGAGCTTGAAAAGGATAAGAAAATTAATATTCAGTATATCCGATCAAGTGATAATGTGGCAGATCTCTTTACAAAGGCACTTCTCCCTACAACTCTCAGAAAGCTTATTCATGATATTGGGATGCATCATATGCGAGACTTATGAAGAAGAATTACTTATGTCAACTTGAGGGGGAGCTTACGTGGCTGCACTTTTTTTTCCTTACTATGGTTTTGTCCCACAGGATTTTCCTGGTAAGGTTTTTAACGAGGCAGCATGGAACACGTATATAGAGATGATGTACTCTTTTTCCTTCGCTATGGTTTTGTCCTACTGGGTTTTCCTACTAAGATTTTTAATGAGACATCATATATGGTGGACAGCCAAGGGGGAGTGTTAAGAAAAGTCAACAAAAGTGGCTATCCACCAATTCTTCATCCAACCACCAACTACCCTAATAAATGTGGTTATTAATGACTGCATAGTAACTCAAAGTTTATCTATAAATAGGCCTTTCCTGATTCATTTCAATGTACACACTTCAGAAATTAATAAGAATTCCTGCTAAAATTCTCTGTTTTGGTGTTATATTTCTCGGAGTTTTACAACAGTATTGTAGTTTTCCTGCCCACAAAATTTTATCTGAATTATTGAGACTGGAAGGACGAAATACGTGCCCTGTACATGAGTACGCAACTGGTGTAAGTATATGCATACCTTAGTAATGGGGAAGATAAGCATGAATACACGAATAGAGAATCACATGTATCTGGAAATCAGCAAACTTGCTTAATGTTTTTTATGAAATCGAGTAATCCATACAATCAAGTGGTATACATTTACCGTGTGTTGTAAGAGTGGGAACAGAACTCAGTTTTTTCTTGCACTGCAAGGTGGAGAGAGGTGTTCTTGTGGGACTGGCCCTAGCTTTTCCATAAGTGGGATCATATACTGGCACCTAGACCTAGTTTAAGAACCAAATATCTAACTTATTGATCTATACTATAGGAATACCAAAAGAAATTTGTACTGAAAGGTTATTCGGAGTATAAGTGCAAACAACTGTAGTAACGGCTTAGAAAGTTCAAATTGATTTGATGGACGCAGGGGTGGCTTAATCTCTAGAAAGGCCTTAGGCGAAAGTTTCAAATGGGCCCTTTAAAATATACTTTATAAAAAAATTAATATTTATTAATATTTTATTTAATCAATATTTTATTGAAAAACAATTCTTCTAGCTTTTTGAGATGCAAAATTTTTAATTAAGTTTTGTAATCAAGTTCTTCTAATATATCTTTTTCTATAGATAACATAGCTAATTCATTCAATCTTTCTTGTGACATAGTTGATCTTAGGTATGATTTTATCAATTTAATTTTGAAAAACTTCTTTCTGCAGAAGCAACTGTTATAGGGATAGTTAATAATATTCTATAAGCAATACATGCATTGGAAAAGAATTCAATCTTTTTATAAAGTTTAATGTTTCAATCGGGGTGTTATTTTCTATTTGTAAATCTTCTCTTATGACTTTTAATTCAAAAAATAAATCTAAACCATCAACATCATAAACTAGATCATGCTTTAGAAATCTTTCAAGTTTAAAACAATTTTTCTTCAAATTATCATCATCTAATAATTTTAATTTATGAACATTGAATAGAAACCCAAAAATATCTTCATACACCTGCTCGAGGTGTGCCTGTTCAGTTATGCAGTTATTGGTAATTTTTTTTTTTTATAATTTTCGAATTGCCTTTGCCCAAGCCCCAACGCTCCACATTAAAAGTGTTAATAAATATAGACATGTAGAAATTCAATTTTTGGGCCCCCTCTTGGCCTGGGGCCCAGGCCAAGGCCTCGGTGGCCTAAGGGTCTGGCCGGCCCTGGATGGACGTCTGAAGCGAGCAAATCCTGTGGTTGTCAAGATATAACCATCTGCAAGTTAAGAAAGAGCAAAGTTAGTCATCGGACAATTAAGATTACCTTGTGATGTATGCAAGCTCTTGTAGTGGGAATGAATACCTTCGGACTTGACCGTTCTTAGTCCAGTAGCTATAAGAATAAAGTGATACACTCTTCTACGCACAATTGCAACAATGGAATTAGGAAAGCATTGGCACAACATTCATCAAGTGTTAACAGGACAGGTTGCTTATACTGTGTTTCATCGATCAGCCTGGGACTCTGAATCTTCGTAGTTTGTTCTGCACACATTCTTTGTGAGATACAATACATGCCATCTAGCATGATTGCCACAACGTCTGCAGGTCATTAGGAATTAAAACATGCAATTGTTAGAGTGGAGAGTAATGTCTGTGAGCTAATTAAATCCTGAAATCGTATACTTTGCAGTTTAGCTTTCAGTATATTCTGATTTATTTCATTTCTGTCTGGTCTTTCAGCTTCACGAAGGAAAAAAAACATATGGTGCAGGTTCATTCAAAACTGGGTACTTCGCAACTGTTGTCTTCTCTGTAAAACACATTTGTCAGTTGCTTTCGATTGTTTTGAAGGGTCTATCACTGATTACTGTTGTTAGATAGTGCATCTTGTATGTGATACCTTCAGCTAAATTGCCTGCCCACTTGGTTATCAGATTTTCAGGGATCAATATTTCCATGAGGTAGCCCTACACATAATAGCTGTAAATACTAAATAGGCATGATGTTTGTTCATAAATAAATGTAGAGGTGAAGATTATTCGTGTTTGATGTAAGACCTCATCAATTGCGAGCACTGCCATAGATGCTGGCTATGGTCCAATCCATATTAATGATCACATGCTACACGGAGGACTTTACTCCAGCATGGGGAGCGGATATTTCCGCCCCAAAATGTGATTAAAGCATCCCACTTAAAACTCTTTATCTTGAATTACTCTTTTTTCCCAATTTAAATTGACAGATATACCTTTAAATTTTTAATTATATAAAAAACAATCAAAATTGATGAATGCACTCCTCATCTTATGAAGGCACCCCCACTCAAAGTGACTAAGGTACTCACCCCATCTTCTTCCTTCTTCACTCAGTCAACCCCTCAAACTCTAAAAAAATTTACCCACTCTCACACTGAAAAAATCAACTTACATTTCGCCCACTTGGTGTTAATGAAGAAGCAACTAACAATTCTGGAGCTTGTCAACATCGAGAATGTTAGTTTTTACTGATTAAAATCACCTAAAACATAATTTTGTGAAATGGGTGTTGTCTCTGTTCGACGCTCGACCGCCGAACAAATACTATATGTTCGGAATATACCACCGAACATATAATATTTGTTCGGCGGAGACTAATCGAACAAAGACTATTCCTATCTGTTCGGTTGGTAGCCACTGAACAGAGACTAACATGTTCGGTTGGTCTCTGTCGAACATAAGCTCTCTGTTTGGTGGGTCTCGGCCGAACAGAGACTTAATGTTCAACTGAGCCTAACCGAACAAAGAGCTCAATTTTTTTGTCAAACTATATAGGTTAACTTGGTGCTTTTCATATGAACCATTTGCAGGAGCAAACTTCGTCCCAATATAGCAATGTCAGAACTGAGCTTACAAGAGTTAATTACGGTGAAGACTTCACGACGTAGGGGCCATTTGTTTCGCGTAAAAGTCCGTAATTCGTAAATGACTTACAACCCAATTACAACTACGGTGTTTGTTTGGACCGTAATTCGTAAAAGACTTACACAACCCAATGACCACTCACTTGCAACCCAATTACCACTCACTTACAACCCAGTTACAGTTAATTTTGTGGTCATGCAAATTTGTATTATTTTTTATGTTAATATTAAATTTTTAATATTTAACATTTTTAATATTTATTTGCAATATTAAAACTTTTTAAATCACCAAATAGTTAATTTTGTGGTCAACTTTTTCACTTACGACTTACACATTACGACAACCAAACACCGTAAAATACAATACATTTTTCCACTTACAACTTATATTATCAACCAAACACCATTAATCTTACATGCATGTAACTCATTTACAATTGTAAAAGACTTTACCAATTATAACTTACGAATTACGGCCAGTTACGACAACCAAACAAGCCCGTAGTCGAGAGGTATTGATAAAATAGGCTCAAGAAGTTACAATGGCACATATTTTTCCTTGTTGTCAAGAGATCCGTTGTCTCTAAAACTTAAAAATATGGAAAGGTACTTCTAAAGCTTTAATCTCTATAAAGTGGTGTTCATATCTGAAATCATTTCATGTACAAACATACGCAATAAGCAAATAGTACCTGGAATTGTTTTGGACACAAACATATCTGAAACATACGCACTACACAAACATACGCAATCAACATCTTCAAATATATCTAAAATCGTTCAAACACAAACATTTGAAAGTTTTTTAACATAAACATCTCCATATTTGAACATAAAAATCTAGTCATGTCTAAATTTACTTTTACGCTCTCCCCCTCGTGCCTCTCTCTGAATCCGCTCGTAAATTGCAGATGCCTCGAACTGTTTAGTTTCAACGCCATCAAGTGCATCAATCGTCTCACGCAATGTCCAGTATAGGATCGGCACAATGTGTGATCCAGATGGCCCCAGTTGGAGTACGGGTTCGAAAATCTCTCTAGCACGGGTTGTATCCATGTCTGCGATGGAGGAAAAATAAGATATAAACATTTTAAAAAATTTGTTCGAATGACTACATATGAATTCTTCACTGTTCGACCGGACACAATCAAACATAAGAATTATGTTCAGCTGTGTCCGGCCGAGCAGAATTCATCTGTTCGGTCGAACCGACCAAACAATGTAACAATTGATCGGTCGTCGACCGCCGAACAACTGTTACACTGTTCGGTCGAATTCGACTTAATAGACGCGAAATGACAGCGAACCCATCATGCATTTTTGAACAATTTTTGAGAAATTAAATCAATAAATTGGAATTTTTTTTTTGCGTTTTACATACAAATACAACAAAGCGTAACTCTAAAAGTGAAATACAACTCATCAAATTGAACAATTCAACCCACATTTAATCAATTTGTGAAAATACAAAAAAAAAGTTTTTGGAAAAAAAACCTAGAGAACGGCGATTGGCGGCGGCGGCGTTCATCAACAACGGTGGCGAACAACTCGTTGGATGGCTGGCTGAGTGAAAAGGGAGATCTGAGAGGAGAAGAGAACTTAGAGAGAGAGAGAGAGAGAGAGAGAGAGAGAGAGAGAGAAGGGGTGTTGATAGTTAAAAAGGCAAAATGGGAAGATTTTTGGTTTTTTTTTTTTTTTTTTTTTGGGGGGGGGGGGGGGGGGGGGGTTCTTAATCAGATGCTGGGGTGTCTTAATCCATGAGGTGCTTTAATCACATTTTGAGGTGGACATATCCGCTCCCCTCCAGTATGTGATCTCCTCAGACATGTCAGATAAACATTGAATAGTTTTTCTTTCGTTCGCCTCATATGAATCTTGTTACCTGTGGGAAAAAATGACTACAAGACTACGACATTATTTAGTGCAAGAACATAGATGAAGGTATATAGTGCGGTACCAACGGGAAGTTCGAACGGCTTTTTGTGTTTATGTTTGAACTGAAGTGTGCTTGTTTTCTTTTTTCCACAGAAGCAATAACCTAATCAATAGATGAGGCATAAGCTGTAGTACTGTAGTGAAATATGTTATTTCTGTGCTGCATTGCCTTTGGAATTCATTGTTGTCCACTGTGGTGATGGATTTGTTCCACTGGGATATCCATGTTGGCTATCTTCCTGTTCAAAGTCACCAAAAAATATTGTCATTAGATTACTGTATGAATATTTAAAGTGTAGGTCAGTGGTGTCTATTTACAGTGTCCATAGAACTGTGCCTTTGTTTATTTTCTTCAAATGGATGTTGAAGACAATATAGTTCTTCCAATCAAAGATGCCACTTGCAAATTCCAGAGGAACACACTCCAATTTGATCACACGTTCCTTCTGCATCTAATGAACCAGTTTGGATGAAACTTTTATCTAGTCATCATCTCTCAGTTCTTTCGTTTGCATTTCCTGTTCGTTGCATTTGCTGGTACTTGTGTGAAGTTGATGCATACAGACAATGGATACATTTGATTGCAATTCCGTAAGATTATATACGCGACTACTTGACAGATTTTTTTTTTACTGTCTGCAACACTACAAGGTTAGCAGGAAGGAGAACAGTAAAAATTGCTTTTATTCGGATCAAATCACGTAGGAATATCCTGATATAAGCATTAGTTTTGTTGGATATGTTTTTTTTTATTGATCTTTCGCTTCATAGAAAAAAGAACGCAGCCTCGTTGATTTTATTTGTAAAGAAAAATTATCGATCTTATTACTCTTAACTCTTGCCTCTTCTCTTAACTCTTGCCTCTTCTCTGGTTGTGTTTGTTTGTAGATTATTCTCAATTTCAATACTAGCTGTAACTATATATGCAGTTGTAAGTGACAATCTAATTTTAACAAATCACCCACATTTTATTTCCATGCAAACTGTCAATTTTTATGTATTCAAAGTGAAAGTTTTGATAAATTGCATCATGATAACTTCCAGTTATACGATCAGTCTCCTGTTTGCATCAAATTCAGAATGAATATAGTAAAAATAAATAAATTTAGTAAGTGCAAAAATGCTTTCTTGAGTCCATGACACATGAGTTATACATCTCTTACATCATTGAAGCTACAAATATTTCATCAAAGCTATTTTCTGAGATATATTAAAACTATAAATATTACGACACATGTTCACAAGCATTTCGAACTAAGCGGTTTTTAACAAACACAAAATTCCACCTACTTCAGCGTTGTGTATTTTAGGTGACAGAATATTAAAAGATTTGTATTTTTAGGCGATGGAATATTAAAAGTTCTCTCTTTGGTTGGTGACCTTTATATGGCTTTTGTTTATTAAGGAAAAAAAAGAAGGAGAGCAATTGGCCACATAGCTCATGAAACTTGTTTTTTTTTATTATTATTATTATTATTATTATTATTATATTATTATTATTATTATTATTATTTTGCATCTTTTTCTAGTTGGACAATGGTTTTGATTATATCTTGGCTATTTGTAACACCAAAGCTGTTTGTGGCATTTACAGTATCAAAGCTGTGAAGAGTTTTTTTGTTTTTGTTTTTTGTTTTTGTTTTTTTTTGTTTTTGTGTTGTTTGATCCGCTGCCTAGCATGGGTCTTTTGCTAGTAACATTATATATTTGAGTTGAAAGTTTGAAAAATGCAAGTTTTGACCTCAATATATTTTTCTTAAAAGGTATTCCATAAAATTAAAAAATCGAGATTGCTGAAAACACAAATGACAAACGTAGGTACAAGGATTTGCAATAAATATGATTTTATCTGGTTATAACATGGTTGAACATAACTGAAACAGTTTAGTGCGAAAAATCGAAGTATTTGTATTCTCTTTGGCCATGGATTTTGATTGCAGGATGTCAGACAAGAAAGGTCTCCTCGTTTTAGCCTTAGATGGTATGGGAAACATTAACTATATGCCCATGTCTCCACTACGGTCTTCAAGTATTGGTTTCTATAAGAAGAATGATCATAGTCCCAATCCTCACATAGGCCTTCGATCATGAGTCGCAGTCCTCAAATCAGCATCGCCATTATCAGCAGGCCCTTGTGCACCGGCATCGAATGATTCTCAATTTTTTTTTTCAGATCTAAATACCACATCGATCACAAAATCAAACAAATTCATCGTGAATACGAGCAAACAAGATCTGCAAAAGGTCGATCCCAAAAAAAAATTGGTCCAGGACTCTGCCCCCTGAGACCCTGGTGAGGAGGCTCCCTGCCCCCTTCTAACCCCTACGATGACCTGACTGTACAGGTCAACTCACGAATTACTCTACATTAGAGGTCAAGGATGAGGGAAGAGCAACGTCGGGGCATTGAGTAAGGGTAAAAGATAAAAAAAAAAAAAATATAAAAAAAGTGATGTTAGGAGGAATAAATTTATGTTAACGTGGATGAGGCTATATCCACTAAAATCATGAAACTGAGTAATTTTCTAATAATGAAGCAAGTAGGTAGTTGTAGCAAAATTTTCCTTACAATTATAAGAGTATAAAAAAAACATCTATGAGACTACAATTTTACTAATAGTCGTCTATTTGCCCTTTCCCCACTTAATTTACTAACTATACTTATGCCATCCCTTAAAAAAATGGATATGCATGGACAAATAATTAGCTCTTCAATCTAATCCACTCGGATGATATTAGACATATAATATTAGTAACATTTTCTCACTTTTCTTTTCATTGGAATCTTTGAATATCGGGCCCCAATATCATCGGAATCCACACAAGAGCAGTGGGCAAGCTTCTCAGGTTGATGATCTCCAGCCAAAGTCAGCATCCTATTCCGAAAGATCAAAGGGGCGGGAGGATTTTTTTTTTTTTTTTTCCCAAAAAAATCCTCTTCTTAAAGTAATTTGAAAAATCAACCTCCTCAAAAATAATTTGAAAAAGCATTTTCAAAAATCGACCTTTGCACTCCACATCGGCTAGGTCGCCAGTGGCGTTTGGCCTGATGCGGGTCGTTTTTGGATTGGCCGGGTTGCCAAACCTGACCGAATCAATTTCTTTTTTACCGTGTAATGGCTCGTCGGGTTGTCAACGCTGGTTGATCGATATATTTTTTGACTTTTTGGGTCAGCGGGTTGGTAACCTTGGTCGAGCAAAATTTCATTTTTTTGAATTTTGCTTCCATCGGGGTTGCCAAGCCCGGCCGAGCAAAACTTTGCAATTTTAGATTTTGTTATTGTTTATCTATTTCTATTTTGTCCTTCAGTTTATACAACAATCCAATCTTAGCTCAGTTGGAAAAGTGGACTGTAGCTTAGCATTGGGTAGCTGGTTCTAATCTTGAGGTAGTCAGATTTATTTGGATTTTCTTTTTTAACAAGTTAAAAAAAAACTCGATATAGGTGGGGAATGATTAGTCTCTATATCTGTACATTTATTTTATATAAAATACTGCTAATAATGCTTTACTTGTGTGATCTTAAGTCCATAGTGTGCAATGAAGAAGAAGACCTTAAATCACCATTTAATGGGTGATTAAAGGCCTACAAAGTAGCCATTGACCTTAGGAGGAGATTCTGTCAGACCAGGGGGATCAAATCTAAAATCCGGAAAGTAAAACCGACAGGGGATCGAAGCGACAGCGCGCAGAAGGCGGCGCTGCGCGCGCCACCGTGATACAGCAGCGAAAACTCGGTTCTGGCAGCATTTTCGCGGCCGCACTGGTGCGGCCGCGCCAGTGCCTTGGGCCAGAGATTGCCCCACTGACCCCCTTTCCCCTGGTGCCTATAATACCCCTCTAGGGGGTTCTTCAGGGGGATATCCAGAGTTTAGAGTTTTGTTGTTACTTTATTTTTAGGAGTTGTAGTTGTTTTATGTTTTCTCTTCCCCTAGTTTAGTTTAGCTATTAGAGAGAGAGAGAGAGAGAGAGAGAGAGAGAGAGAGAGAGTATGTTCAAGTTGTATTTGAAGGTGACAAGGTTATACAAGTAATACTTCTTTTTCTTCTTTTCATTACTTGGTGTTTTCATTTGCTCTTTACTTACTTGTTTTAGTGTAATACTCCTTCTCTTTACCTCCTCTCTCTTATTGTTTCTTTTCTACTCATGTCTAGCTAACTCTTTTATTACATTGCTAATTAACTACTAACTCACTAATCTCTAACAACTTGATTTATAACCCAAATGAGTTAATAGTGTCAAACAAGCCTTGTGCAAACGAGAGCTATGATATCTTAAGATGAGGGTTCTAACTCTAAATTACCTACAAGTATTAACTCTCTTATATTTCATGCTTAACGGGTTTTGATGATATATAAATTGTAAACTTTGCTTGTCTTTGTAAGTAGAGATATTTCTATTAATGTTTACTGATACCATTTGTGTACTTGTTTCTTCCTTTACTCTCGCCTTTGATTGGATCTTGATAAGAGAATGTTCAAGTTTTGCCGTGTAAAGCTAAGTTAAAGGAAGGACTTTTATTCGGTTTCCAACGTGAATAGTTCCTATGCATAAACGTATTGCTTGCTTATGATCTATCGTGAGGCTACATCTTTAAGAAGATAGAGATTAGTGGGAGCACTTAGTAGAAAGTTAGCCATGCGTTTTTACCATTAAGAAAATCTACTTTTACAAACCAACAAACCAATCCAAACAATTCTTGAAACAACACTTCTTTTCATTTCAATTCTTTATTTGAAACAAAGAACTTTTTCTTTACTTTGAACAACGAAGCTGCATCAAAACTTCCATCGCTCTCCCTCCTTGTGGATACAACCCGTATAGCCACTTTACTAGTACGGAAGAATCGCAAAAGCAGTAACATTAACCATCACTCCTTTACTTAATTTTGTGCATGTTTTTTGCAGATCAGCGAACAAACCCGGTAACTTTCCCTTTATCCTATTTCTTTGTCCAGAACAAAGAAATATCCTATTTCTTTGTCCAGAACAAAAAAAAGCTAAAAAAAATTGAACCAAGTTTTGCTCGGCCGAGGTTGGCAACCCCGGCCGAGCCAAAATTTAAAAAAAATAAATAAATAAATTTTGCTCGGCCAAGGTTGCCAACCCGGATTGAGCCAAAAATTCAAAAAAAAAAGTAACCGGGGTTGGCAACCCCAATCGAGCGAATACAATGCAAATAAAAATTGGTTCAGTCGGGGTTGCTAACCCCAGACTGACTAAAAATCGACCCCCGCTAGCGCCACATTGGTGAGCCGAATCTATGTGGTGCTGATGTGGTGTGTGAGCGATCGATTTATGAATATACCTTTTGAGAAGGTCAAAATTTTAAATTATTTTAAAAAGAGATTTTTTTTAGAAAAATTGCCCAAAAAATAATAATGCCATTCTCTTCCCCTTTTGCCTCAAAGAACACTCCAAATCTTTCTATCACAAACTAGAACATACAAGAAGCCCCTAATGGGGACACTCCACTTGTCACTTTTCCTTAACATCCTCACCTTTTCTTTTCTTCCCTAATTACAATTTATATGTTTTTTTTCACCTAGTTAGTAATATAAATAAGCTATTTTTTTATTAAAAAAAGAACAAAAGAAGTAAGAATTAATGAGAATGAACTATAGAGTCTTAGATTCAAGTCCAAGACTAGCCTTCTATTTTTAAAAGGACTCCCTCTCCTGAGGGGGAGAGAAGAGAATGTTAAAAGGAACGGCGCTGCTCGACAAAAGTGCACCACCAAGAGGAGGAGGAGGAGAGGGGAGAGGATGAGGTGGAGCCAGAGCTGGTTGACCGAGCTCTCGAGTACCGACTCGTAGCTCGGGTACCATGAGAGGCCCATGAAGAGGAAGAGGCTCATGAGGAAGAAGCAGAGGTGGGAGGGGAAGGGAGGGGTCTCTGTACGAAGAGGAGTTTGAGTAGTGGGTGTTTTGGTAGTTGTAGTAGCTGCTTGCCATCTTCTTGTATTTTCTTACAGAAACACACTCTTTTGGTGCTTCCTCTGAGTCTCTCTTGTGGGAGTTTTATAGGGAGTAGAATTGCCTTGGTTTTAGGGATTCAGTTTACTTGTGTGAGCCATATACACATATTATAAGATGATGAATTCTGCGTTGACATGTGGATAAGATGTCAGGTTTCAGGGGTACAAAGTTTTAAAGTCTTCCGGCTTTTTATAATATTATAAGAGGACCAATATGTGTGCTGACTCACACACATGAATCGAATCCTAGTTTTAGGGGGCAGCAAAGTTAGGGAAAAGTTCATTCTAGTCCACTTTTCTATAGATGTGGTATTAGGCCCTCACATCACAAAAATACTTAGGATATCCATTTTAGTTTTTTTTCTTTTTAAATGATATTAGGTGGATAACCTTTCTCCTTAGTGAGGGAGGAAAAAAACAAATTCCATCTTTTTAGCACCTTGGAGCTAAGTTTTGAATCCCTTTCCAACTTTACTGCAAGTGCCTGCACCAACTCTCTTACAAGTTCCTCAACACTAGAATTGCTTTGTACTCATTTGTAATACAATACAACCCGATGAACTAAAGGGCTACTGGTGCCATAATAAATCTAGTCACACTAATAAAATCAAATGCACATATCTTTATTTTTTTGGAAAAAATTAAAGTAAATCATATGTATATATTAACCATAAAGATATATTAATCAAGAAAAATTTCTACGTAGAAAAGATTTCAACTTTTGGGTAAATTTCATTACTGTTCTTTCAAAATCACACTGTATTCTCATTCTACTTGAAAACATTGCTCAATATATTGTATCTCTTTGAATATAGAAATGCACGAATATATCTTTTAATTCTTTTTATAACTTCAGAGTTTTGACGGGGAGTCGTTAATGACATCAATGACAAAAATAAGATATTACGAAAGGTTATATTATTGTATTTTTCTAAATAAATAGAGGGAGACTAAAAATATATTGTAGTCTGATTGGCAACTTGCTGTTTTTCGTATTCGGACCTTTTGGCTAACAATTAATAAAAGAGGACCTTATAGTAGTTATCCAAGGCAAAGAAATGGGTGCGCTGCGGGTATTCCTCCCCATTTGACAATGCGGAGATGCGTCCAAGATTTACCTGGCCGACCAACTGGTGGAATTAATCTTGCATTTTTTTTTTTTTTTAATTCCAATAGGTTTTTAGAATCCAGTAATTTATGTACTGAGGTTTCATTAATTTCTTTAATGAAACACGGAGAGACCGTGTTGGTTCACACATTTTTTTCTTGATACAAGACGTACGCTGCAATTGATATCAGAGTCATGCCAGAACTTAGTCGTGTGTGTGAGTGATGTCCAATGTTGTTGATCCCTCCAATTTGGCGCAAGAAGGCGCAGTAGTGGGTTAACTGTAAAGCAATTTGAAAAAAATCACTTTGCGATTGTTGGGCTCGAGAGATATTTGGTAGTGGTGTTCCTTTGCAATGGGTGTGCCGTCACCTACGTGATATAGAGGAGTGACAGGCTGCAGTTGTTGCTTTCACATAAGGCGTGATCTACCCTACGCAGTGAAGAGTTGGATCTCTATCGAGCATTTGGTCTTTCATTATGAAGAAAGTTGACTTGCAGGAATACTCTTTGTTCGAGGGGAAATGTTAGAATTTGAGTCAGAAAAAAATAAAAATCTTTGCTCCAGTCTTGTTTCAAACCCTGTTGTGTCGTAAGGTTAGGTTAGTTCTGTAACATTATCATGTGAATATTTGTGTCTGTCGAATAGATTCGCTCAAATAACATAAGGTAAGTTTTCTGCTCTTCACGAAAAAATATTAACAAATTAAATAAATATAATGAATAAATTAGATTGGATCTGATCCTTTTGGTGTGAGGAACCAAAACCTACAAGATAAAGAACAAGGTAGTTACTATACAGATGCAACAACCAATGGCAGAAGAAAACAAGTACGTGATGAAGTACACATTTTTGGCTTCTGACTCTGCATCTGATCAAAAAATTTAGTTCGTATATTAGCAAAGTAGGCAAAAAACAACGATACATCAGAAGTTAATAAGAGATCAAAATAGATTTAGCTGTAGTCACAGAAAGAAATGGGTCACCACGTTACAAACTGATGTTCAAGTAGACCCATACATTCAATCAAGCACAAAATTTTCCATCCCGAACTTAAAAAGAAGAATAGAAAATATATTCACATAATCATAAGCTGTGACAAATACACATTGACATCCAATTATGCTCGGAGCATTTTGTGTCGATAAATTCCTCTATTTCTTAACCCCAACCCCCACTGGCAAAGTAAAATTTCTCCATGAACCAAAAAATCAAATTATAAAAACCAATCAAAAGAAACTTGATTTCACAATGTGGTGCAAGCTCAATATACAGAGGTGTCTCTCTTACACGAAACCTCAATGGCAGTTGAAGCACAACGAAGCAAAAACCCTTTACACAGAGAATGTACAATCCGTGGCCCTGGGCCATTTACAACGCGACTCAAGCATCTTCCATTTTTTACTTGCCTCTGTTTAGGGTATCATTCTCATCACTTGGAGTCCGAATGATCAGCTTCGCCCCCTTGAGAATTCTTTAGGTTTGCCACGAGGACCCACATGTTTGCTAGCTCGTTCTCCAGAAAGGCTTCTTTCTGTTTGGATTCCTCGATTTTCTCCTGGAGCTCAGCTTCTCTCTGCTCCTTATCCTTAAGCAGCTTCCAGCAACAGCTCCCTCTCATAAGAACTTGCATTCACTTCTCTCTTGGCCACAGCCGGCTCTTGCCGTCTGATTTGGCCATCTATTCTGGTAATCTTTGGTCGTTTGCCTGATCTTCTTTGCGAATTTCTTAGAGCGGTCAACTCAGTGACCAACCTCTCGTTGTCTTTCATGAGCTTGGTGACTTCTTCTGATAGGGCCTTCAACTCCACACCTGCAGCTGAAGCCAGACCTTTGGCGTATGTGCCCTCCTCTGCCAACTTCTGGTTTCGAGCTTCAAGTTGGCCTTTTGATTCTGTGAGCTGAGCTACTTTTAGCTTCAGCTCTTCAATCTCAGATGCCTGTAAGATTAAATTCAAATAAATGAATACTGTTTTAAAAAAGATGAACCGAACAAAGTAACGAAAAGTGATTTAAGAAAGGATTAATCTATAGGTACCAACTTCATAAAAGCTATCATCTACGCCTTTAATCAAATCAAAAAGGCGTTGAGTATCACAGCATCATTCAAAGTTAAAACAACTTGAATTTACCAAGCTACACACTATTTGTTGACATACGATACTACCCTCCACCAAACTTTCAGGCAAAATAATTTTGAGCAAGAGAGCCATATGCCATAAAACCTTGACAGCCACAGCTTCCCTTTGCTCCTTCAATTTAATCTCATGCAACTAAGAAGTAATACTCCTAACTACCCTAGATCAGAAAAGAGTCGAGATGAATAGGAAATATGATATGATTTACAAGTGGTAACTGACATACATCCCTGAGACACAAAATGAGCTAAAGAGCAAAATGAATCACATTTTCAAAGCTACAAGTTTCATAACAAAAAAGAAGATAAAATTGGCCTTTTACTCCAGGAAACAGAATGTTTGAAAGTTTTCTTTATTCCATTGAGCATCTGAATGTAAATTTTGATAGAAATAATATGCACCTAATGTTTTGACATTACTCACCAGTGACCAAGAGTTTTCCCATAGGGCAACCCTAGACTAGTGCGATTTTTCAAAGCTGCCTCCCATAGAAGGATGATAAATATCCTAAAGGAACTGCATTTGCAAATACAACTAAGACGCAACAAGAGGTGCAGGATTATCTTTAAAGCCCCTGCCACTGTGCTGAGACTCCAAAGTAGGGGTTGAGAGATATAATTTATTATATTCTAACAATTCCCTGCAAGTTGGGTGCCTTCTGGGTCAAAACCTGGGCTTATGTGCAGTGGATTTTCTTTAATTGTAAAATCTACTTTATACATGCCCAGCTAGATTTAAACCAGGGCTTTGATACCATCTTAACCTCCTTGTCTCTGCACCAAAACTCCGAAGTAATGAAGGTTGAGGGATATATTTTTATAGTCAAACACGCATTACTTGTTCATGTTAATGACCCCAATTATGCACCCTTGACCCCTAGTATATGAAAGTTTGTAGCTAGCCTCCTTATGGGCTAATGCATTCCACTACTAGCAACATGAGAAGCTTCAGTTTCTGGCATTAACGCAAATAGTGGATAACAAATTAAAGTGGGTAAAATGTTGCTACTTGACATCAAGCTTCTAAGAAAGGCTAAATTACAGTAACCACTTGGAACTTTTATCCCTTTTAGTGAACTACCACAAAGTTTCTTTATTATTCGTAACTACAATCAACTTTGATTTTTTTTTCTTTCAAATAACATCAAATTGCAATTAGCAGAGTTGGAAATGCAATTTGACTTTTTAATCATTTTAACTAAAATTTACCGGTATTTTTTATTTTCTAGCTTTTTGTAAAATTCCCCATTGTCTTTCCTTCTTTCTCCTTCTTTTTCTTCTCCCTGATCACTTTGTCAAGTACCTTCCTATCTTTTTTCTATGCATGCAACATTGAAGTTTTTTACAGTGCCCCATCTAAATCTTTTCTCTGATTTCTAAAGAAAATATATGGTCTTTCTTGCTTCTCCATTATGGATCTGAACCGCATTCTCTAAATTGTTCCATTATTTTATTTGCTCCAATGATTCCAATTTTGACAGCAAAAGAGTTTTCATCTTTACCGTAAAATTTTTATACTTGAACCTTTTTTCTGAGCATATAAAAAATCGAACCTTTTAACAGTGCCCATCTAAAATTTCTATTTCTAAAAGTAAAATAACACTTCTTGCTTCTCAATGGTTGTGAACCCATGTTTGAATCTTTTCTAAGCAAGTAAATTATTGTATCTTTACAACAATACAGTCTCAAGTTTTCATACTAGTTTCTGAAGGAAATATCCCATGAAGCACGAACACTGATAGTTGACACAGGTATCGACACGATCCGGAAACGGCTATTTTCAGAAAGTAGGATATGGGCACATTATGGATGTGCAAAAATTATGTGTATAGATATTTTTGTGTGTGTGTGTCTACACGTACAACACACGAGATACGAATATAGGATACAAATAAGAATATGATACAGTATGAGGATTCATCATGAGGTAACAATAAAATAATACTTGTGTGTACATTACTAATTCATTATCTATAACTGTATTTATTTATTGTAAGTCTATAACAAGTAAAAGAGAATATTATCTTGGACATTAAATTTTTTTTCTAGTTGTATAAATCAATAACTACATGAACAATTAAGAATCCCTATATAAGAAACTAGATTAAATTATATAAATGCAACACTAAAAATAATAGAATGTAACCCAACATTCAAAAAATCAAATTGAGTTTTACCTTTTAAGTCTTGGACACATCGATAATATGTCTTCGAAAACTCTAGGATACATTATAAGTTTTGAATATTTCAACAAGAAATATCCAACACATATCCATGAGTATCTATGCTACACAGGAAATCATATCTTTCTTGCTTTCTTTTATTCAACCTAAATCTAATTCATGAAACATCATGGTGCAAGGTGCTCATGTAGGGGTTTGAGGAAGTGAAGATCACGCTGGTCAGTGGTACAATGTGCTTTGACTAGGACTTGAGGAGAGGAGCTCAAGGAGAGAGGGAGAAGGAAAAATAAAAATAAAAGGTTAAACAATAAAAAATAAAAATATCAATAATTCCACAATAAGCAAACAAGTAGCAAATATTTATAAGGAGCAAATTAATTAACAAAAATATTATTGGAACTAGAATAATCTTTGTGGTCTTTTTTTAAATTTAATAGTTGAAATGGTTAGTTAGAAAGTATTAGTGGTCACAAAAACTTATTTAGGAGAAATGGTTAATTAATATTAATCCTAAAATATAAAAAAAATTTAAAAAATATTAATGATTGTATAACTTTTGGAAAATTACTGTTTCTATTTTTTTTTGGTAAAATCAATTTTTAATAGTTTTGTGGAAACTAACTAATAATTACTTACTTTTTATTGGTTAAATTGTAAATATTTTGGCAGACAGTCATTCATTAAGTACGAAACATTTTATGAAAGATATCTTCATAGTTTATTAATGCTTTATCCTTAATAAATTTTGTAACTCAATGAATACTTTTTACATGGAATGGATGAATAATAAATAGTATAGAAATTTTTACAAATAGTAACTAGCGATATTTTGGAAAATGATTTTTCTGCATATTTATGACTAATTTATTCTTTTTATTGTGAATTTTTTAAAGATAAAACTACTTAAAAACCTTAATTATTAAACGAAAGTCATTCTAATCATTAAAATATCATCACATATGATCACTCTTCTGATAGAGGTTCAGCTAATGGTAGTTTCTTAAGAGTTGAGAGAAAGTTCATGGTAGTTGCAAATAAAACAGATGAACATTCACGGTAGTTTACTATAATTTAACCTCTAAGAAACAATTAGTTTCCGCATAGTTTTTGTTAACAAATGGAAGAGTGGCATAGGTTATCAGAATACCAGTTCTCTTTGCAGTTTATTTGTTAGTAGCATGCAATATATTTATGTTAATACACAGGCCTTGTTCTTTTCTCCCCCTTTCCTTACAAATAATAAATAAGGACTATGAGACCTAAAGACAGGTTTTCAATAAGAACATTGCTTGTAGACACAGGTCTTGCAGCAATTAAATCTACTTTTCAACCTGAGTACTGCAGCTATGGCTGGATGGCAAGGAACAAGTACCCTAAATGAAACATGAGCTGCACCAACTATGCTTACAGGAAACCAAATGCTTTTGTGTAAAGAACCACGGGGATAAAGAATCTGCAGTAACATGGTTGAATTGCAATGAACAAGTACCACTCTAGAACTATATGTAGGAAATTAACAGAACTGACCATGTGTGCCTTCTGCAGCAGCTCTGCAACATCTCGTGATTGCGTCTTTCCTTCTTCTACATGTAAATGCTGTGATTTAGCATTTGATAAACTGGAATTTTTTGTATTCAGAGCCTGAGCAAGCTGCTGATTTAGGGAAGTAACTGTTTCCTGCAACTCTTCACATTCAATATCTGGACAAAACAAAGATTCTTTAATATTAGCACAACAAATTAACAAATACTGACAATAGAACAAAAAAGGTTGAGTGCCCATTTTGAGGGGCAAAAGTCTAGATGATGATGATAACGACGAAGTCTAACCTTTTGTTGCAGTTGATCTTGGATTACTCTATTATCTGCAGTTTTCACCTGGGGAAATGATGCATACTGTTTTTGAACTTAAAATTTCAAATAAAATCAGGAAGAGAAATATAGGTACACCCTACGAATATCAAATTAAGCTAAAAGTGACTATAATTGGAGAGGAGAATGCAACAAGTTTAGCAAAGATAAACACAAAGAAAGCTGTGTCCTGGAAAATATTTAGATAGGTATTTAAGCAAAGATACGTAGAAGAGACTAACTGATGTACTACAGGATCACAATCACCTTCGAATACAAATAAAAAGGAAAAACTAGGGTTTACAAGAAATAAAATGAAAAGAGAGATTAGGGTTGGAGAAAAAACCAGATAACTTTGGGCTTTCGCACCCCTTACGCGGGCTTCGCACACCTTACACCATGGGCTTCACACCCCAATCTCAAGAAACTAAGAGCTCTAAATTTTACTGAAAAGTTTTTATTTAATCATTGTCTACTTATTCATTGAGTTGAGCCTCTTTATATAGGCTCTTACAAAGTGAACTTCTCAGATATAATCGATGTGGTACTAAAAGAAATAGCAAAGCACAATATCTCAAAATAAGCTAAGTCATGAAAGACAACTGGCAATTAGCATGATGTCCTCATCAATTCCCCCGAAGTGGGAGAAACTCGACCCTATCGAGTGAGGATTCTCCTCATGAAGCATCTCAATCGGGCCAAAGTGGAGGTCGTGGGCAGCATCACTGTTACATCACGTTGATACCATGGTGGTGGAGGAGCTGTTCTTCGTGACGGGTCGCTGTTAAAGATAGCAGCTCGATCAAGGCATGGAGAGTACACCAAGGCGCATCATCTTTGCTGAAGACGGAGCTATTGCCAGGATCTCATAGGTTATCCAAACTCGTAAGCAATGAAGTAATCATCTTCAAAGCCCTATCAAAATCTTTACACCAAGCGTGCAACTTCCTCACAGCCTCACAACGACTCGTAACAATCACCTTATTATCAACCGTAAATTTCTACAAAGCACTATATGGGTATGTAGCAATTTGTGTGTATCATTACAAATTGCCATCGATCTAGTGATATCATCAATATATGCAACAGGCAAAAGCAATGTAGTAGGCTCAACTATCTCATTCACGTCATCACTGGCGCTATCAGACATGTGAATTTCATCAATAACCAGTGTGTCGGCACCAACTGCCGTGTCTTCATTATACTAAACAGTATTGAAAGAAACGTGGACTACCTCAATAACCCTCGAGATGTCAACTTCATCACTAGACACATTCTAACATGTTAAATCTCCGAAGGACCTGCTAATCATAATGTCCATATCTTTTACATTTAGAACACCTGGCCTTAGCATTGACTAGCATTTGAAAGTCAAATTCACCTTAATGCAACATTAAGGCCTCTTCAACAGTGTCTAAGTCATAGAGGGCCAATAATCATAGCACGTTTTATTTTAGATCGTAAACCCCAAACAAATCTAGTTACAGTCTCAAAAGGGTGCTCTCTCACTTCACTACGATGGGTTAAGTCCTTAAATATAGCAATGTAATCATGAACGAACATATGATCCTGATGGAGGTTGTGTAGCTAGTCTAAGTATAGGTCCCTATAATGTTGACTAGTCATGATGGCTCAAGCAAATAAGTAGATGTAATGAAGAACCCTAAAGTCAGGTAAACTAATGTATGTACTAAACGAACAAAATACTTAAAGTTTAAGTTCTAAATGTAAAGAAAAATGCATTCCTAAAATGATGAAAAGTGATAAATGCTGATGCAACCAGTAGATCGAAGCAAATAACATTTCAACAACAATATAACATTTCATATAGTAGTGAAGTAATCTAAACAATAACGATTCAGGTCAAGTTAGGATATCGCCTCGAGAATGAAGCAATCGGGCGCTAATCGGGGCAGAAACAAGCTCTCTGGACTGTGGTGCGCGCTGATCTGCTGAGCTGAATCTGGCAGACGATCGAAACTTGAACTAAGATATGAAGGCTGTAGATGTATAGTGTTTGCTCTCCATGAATCCGCTTCTTCGAAATGACTCGAATCGAGCTTGAAACGAGCTCAGAATGAACGAATGTTTTGGGCTTTGGGAGACAGGAATACTGTTCACATGAACAATAATCAGGGCGATTACTGTTCACTGTGACAGTAATCTTTTTTCTTTCTATTTGTTTCTGTTTTTCTATTTTTTTGTTTTTTTGTTTTTCTGTTTTTTTTTTCTGTTGTCCTCTTTTTTTTTTTTGCAAAGTAGATTTAGATCTAATCTAGATCTAACAGTGATCGATTTTTTTGCTAAGTAGACCTAGATATAGGATTTGAGGAAGAGAAAAATTCGAAGGGGATTGAGACCAAACTCTGATACCAAATTGATGTAATACAGGATCACAATCACCTCCGAATACAAATAAAAGGAAAAACTAGGTTTACAAGAAATAAAATAAAAGAGAGGATTAGGGTTGGAGAAAGAACTAGATAACTTTAGGCTTCGCACCTCTTACGCAGGCTTCACACCTCTTACACCATGGGCTTCACACCCTAATCTCAAAAAACTAAAAGCTCTGAAATTTTACTGAAAATTTTTTATTTAATCATTATCTACTTATTCATTGATTAGAGCTTATTATATAGGCTCTTTATTAAAGTGAACTTCTCGATATAACCGATGTGGTACTAAAAGAAAGATAAACAAAACACAACATCTCAAAATAAGCTAAGGCATGAAAAGACAACTGGTAATTGGCGTGATGTCCTCATCACTAACTTCTCAAAATTGTTAATTACCTCAAGTTCGAAGGATTTTTCATTCAATTGTTCTAGCAGTTCATCATAAGACTGCAAAAAAAAAAAAACTAAATCAATCAATGATTTTGAAAGCAAGAAGCAGAAGAATCTGGAGATTTCATGAAGAACAAGGCCTTACTGGTGAAAGTGCCATCTTCTCCACGTTATTTTGAGATGATGAGATTGACTCAGCCATCTGCTTCTCTAAAGAAGCTATCTGTTGGTTCTTCTTTTATCTCGTCTTTGACCTTCCTAATGTCTAACTGCAAGTTCAAAATATTAAGGATAAAAAATGCACACCACCAAGCATATTAATGGACAAAAGGATTCAATAAATGGAACCTTACCTGAATTTGTTCTTTGTTGGAGCTATTCACTGCCTCATCTTGAAGACGCTTCAAAACACTTGAGTGAAGTGCTAATTCTCCAGACAGAATCTTTAGTTGCTCTCTCAGTAAATCAACATGGTCGATAGTTTCCTGCTAGTCTGGCATCAAAATCATGAAACTTAGTGCGACTTGATACAGTAAGAGACAATGACAACAGCAGGTATGTGTTGGGATATGAGAAGCCAAATGCAAAACAGAAATGTTACATTTTTTGGTTATTACATACATTCAATCAAAGTTATGAACTACTTGTGAATAATGGAACAGTCTTGTCCAATAATCTTTTAGACACTTAATAGAAAGCTAAAAAGAAGGAAATAATGAGCTTCTCATTTTGGTCCCAACCAGGGAAAGATAAACCACTGTGCCCTCATGGTGTTTATTATGTGGGCATAATCTTTACTTAACTGGCCAATTTTCAGCTTTGATGTACCACTGCGAGTTCCAATTTTTCTAAGGTAGGTGGTGTTGTACGTTCCTGAGTGGAAGAGGAGAATCAAACTATTTGACATGGCTGTATTCTTTGGTATTTATGTGATGTCAAAAGTTGAAAATTAGAGGGACATGTGTGAAAGCTGGAAATATTCTTAAAGCCAAGCAATAGCTAAAAGTAGCAGCAAATCAGATATCTTTAAATTGAAAAGAGACTAACATAATTAAATCAATTTTGATGTAGGTCAGGAAAGAAAGGCCATTGGAAGAAGATTTATCACTGATTCTTCCAATAGATGGTATGACATAAATCAGGGATGGAACTAGGAAATATTTGTTGGCGTGGTGGTAAAGAATTACTACTAACTATTAATAGGTACTTAAGTACAAGAACTTGCTTAACGAATTTTCATGACCTGTTTAGTCATCTGAAACACCCATGATTTGATAAATAAAATTAATTGTAAAATTAAACATAATTAAATTGATGGAAGTTAGGCAAGCTCGTTAGAAAAAAAAAAGGAAAAAAAACCCTCAAAAAAAGAAAAAAATCAAAAATTGAACATAATCATCTGCAACCTTTGTTACAAAGAAAAAAAAAAACCAAAGCTTTATTACATGGAGCATTTTTTTGTTGTTCCAAGAAAAAAAAGCGATATTGTGCTTTATTATATACGGGAAAACAAAGATGAGAGATACAAAGGTACTGTTAGCTCATAGACGAAGTAACAAAAAATCTGAAATAATAATTAGTTCACGAAAACGAAGATGAGACGGTTGCTCGCTTCGGGGCATTTTCAAGGCTAATAGCCTTGAGGCGCAAAAGCTAAGCCATTTGTTCCAAAAGGCATACACCTAATTAGTTGAAGCACATCTAAAGTGTGTGCTTCACGCCCATGAAGCGTTTTTCTATTGAAGCATACAGTTTAAGAGGAAAGCAACACAAAAAGGAAAAAAAAAAAGAATTTTAACTTAAATTAAAAATGAAAAACAATAGACTTTATACCTATTCTTCATATTTTCTCTACCTATTGCAGACACTATCATCATTCACACGGTTTCACATCAACAAAATTTGGTGCTGCAAGAAAATATATTTTCTTTCATTGTCGCAATGATCTACTTTGTATTTTTCGGTGAATATTTCATCCTCTACTTTTTTATTGTATTCAACTAAGATTGCAG
>JAVJIF010022878.1:0-75405 GCA_038442645.1 Agave tequilana | reverse complement strand
TCATGTAGCTGTGCTTAGCGCCACGTCATCTCTTCATCTTCCGCTATTGTCGACTTTGACGTCCATCTTACTCCGGCGCCGCCCTCGGCTCTTGCCTCCACAGCCGCCCTCGGCCGTCACCCTCTAGTGTGGAGACTTCCCCTTCGCTATCTCTCCAGCATGATATCTGTCATCGAGATCTGCCTTGCCTCTGCCACCGTGAGTTTTGTCCCTCGTCCTCCAACATTGCTTCTGCCACCTTGCTGAACAATACACGTAGTCGAGTTCTTGTGACCCTTCTATCTCTGTCCTCTTTGATTATGCACGCGTCATTGGGTGATCGTCTCTACCCTGCGTGGCCGATTCTGCCTGGATCTCGTCTCGTTCGTCGATATCTAGTTCTCCTCGTCGACATCCTCATTTAGTACGCACACGTCACCCGTCGATGCCTATGCCTATTGAGCCGCTACGCCATCTTGTCCCGATCACCTAAGCGAATACCTCTCATCAGTTTTCGTACAGTTTTGTCCAACTCCTTAGTGTTTTTGATCCACTGTGAGTTTGAGGGGGTGTTAATACATGTGGTTTCGTTGTATATGGACCTCCTTGAGGCATGTGATTCATTTGTATCTGGACCTCTTGTATATAGGCCACGTGGTTCATTGTATCTACACGTACATAGTTTCCTTATTCTTCTCTCCACATGCCTATATATATTAATGTATCCCTCGGTGAAATAATATACTTGAAATTCCTCTCTTCTCTAAATTATCAGAACTAATGAAATAAACACATAAAGTGAAGAGACCTCTGATCCCTAGTAAACATAACTTGTTGCATTTGTCAAAATTCTCATTTTATATATGGAACCAGTTGTTGATTTAGTTGATTATCTAGGCACACAAATTGGAGTGACATTCTTAATAATGCAGAAATCAAACAGTTTTAATCAATTACCTGGAAGGGAACATGGTGCTCTGGTACTACATTGTTCTTTTAATAACCACTGTAGTCCTCCCAATAACATCAAGATACGAATAAGTCGTCTGCAACAGACAAAAAAAAGACAACGTAAATTTGCATTTCTAGTCACAGCCTTCTGCAATAAAGCATTCATATCATCACTGCTGCGGCAAACATCAGCAGCCAGAAGAGGATTAGATAGATCTATATCTGCTCTAGCATTTCAAATCCATAACTCAAACAAACTTGTTCTACTTAGTTTGACTAACAACACATAATATAAAGGACTTGAACTAACTTACCCGAGAAAGACTTGTTATCAGAATGCTACTTTACATATTTTGAGAGTGAGCACTATTTCACATGAAAAAAAAAAATCAACCATTACAAGAAAAGGAAAATAAGATGCATTAACTTTTGAAGGTGCTCAACTTTATCCAAGGATGTCTTTTTTCTCAACTGAAATAGGTCAGAGAATACACCAAATGTCTTAATTATCAAATTTAAACTGGCCACGATTTGGCAGCAATTTTTGTCAGCCTAATTTCTCGAGTTCACGATTTGGCTGAAACAGTAACAAGCACAAGTGCCACCTAATTGCTTAAATATCTTATGGATCTAACCAATTAACAGTGTACATTCAAACAGAGCCCAAAAGGAGGTACACGTCATTCAACTCATATAGATGAAGTCATTTTGGCAGAAATGCGAAATCACGGCATAAATTGAAAACGACTGTTTTATACAAATCTGCTCCCTTGCCCGGGTTCACATTTGTTGTGGCAAATTACTAAATACATAAATGTATTGTTTAAAACCGAAAAGTGATATATACCATCGTATATAGGTAACCAAAATTTGTGCTCACAAAGTGTGAGGGGAAAAATCATCAGGGCGATTTTTTTTTCCCTTGAGAAGAGGATAGATGTTATCCCCCACCCTATACACACGCACCCATCACTAATTACTCAGTTAAAAACCCCATTCAGCAACTGTGGGGATTTGAACCCGGAACCTCCCCTTGACAGAGAGGGGTCTTACCAACGAGCTAACCCTCTGGTTATCATCAGGGCAAAGTTATACTCATTATGTAACATGTTTAAACTCCAATCTCCGAGAAGTAAAAACAGGAAGTAGAAGAGCAAGAAAAACAATGAAGATCAACAACATAGTTTGTTAGAGTGAGAAATCTATATGCACCTAGACCATATGTTCATTACATAAGGCCCCGAAGCCAATATATAACTAAACATTTTTTAACATGGATAATTCTGTTTCATCCTTCATCTAATTTTTATGTCAAGCATGTGCATTTAAATTAATGTCGTAATGGTTGCTATGGAATTGAATTATAACAGTTACCTCAAGCTGTTTGCTCAACTGGGAAAGGACTGCAGCAGATGGGTTCTTGGATCCCTCCGGAAGCACAACCTAAGAAACAGTTATCTCTCTGTCAGAAGTTGTAGAAGACAGTGCACTCCCTGTTTCTAAGCAAATCAAGTGCAAACAGGATCATCCTGCGCTGGATGGCAGTTGCTAGCCTTTTCATTGATTTTAATTTACAAGCTTGACCCGAGAAAACAATTTTAGACACTCCTCTCAAATGGCTGAGGTGCCCTCCTTTCCACTTCAACAATAAGTCTCCTCAGAAGACAAAAATCATACATAATATTCTAACTCAAAAGACAGTAGTTCTTGCTAGAAATATCATCCCCTGGTTCAAACATTAAGTACCAGCATAATCAAAATGATGAGGCTGTGTTTGGTGCATATCCCTTAATTAATTTGGTTTTCCCCCCATTCTTTTATTTCTTTCTTTTTCTTTCTTTTTTAATATTCACATTCCTAATTCAGACGTATTCCAGATTCAGCGTCATTTAGAATAGATATATATATACAAACTTCGGAGATACTTTATGAATAACATCCCATTACATCCTATTGTTTCTCCATTAGAAACTAGATAGCGAGGAGAATGGACCGGGCGAAGCATGAAACTTTGCAGCTGAAATGTAGGGGCTGGTCAGCATGACTTTGAACTAATACACAAGGGTTTTCATTCAAGTTGCCAGGTCTAGCTGCAAAACAGACTGCAACAAAGCATATTCCGCGGGTTTATTTGTGAAACTGATGCAGGTGGAATTGTTAGTTTTCTTCCCCTGTTCCAACTATAAATACTGAGGCAGCAAAAGGCATTTAGTTGATTAACCTGCATTTGTTGAGTGATGACTATTGTGTTTTGGATTCCCTTTGAAATTCTAATTATTCATAATAAAATCTTAATTTTCCTCTTTGCGACTTTCCTAATTTTCAGTGCTTTGGAAGTTTCATGATCTCATTAATGGCGAAAGATAGGCTCTCTCCTTTTCGGAACTGTTCAGAACAGGAGGCTATCACTCTTTAATTCTCTATGCCCATAACCAGACCAGACCAGACCAGATAACCGAAGAAAAGTCAGGGAAATGTTGCCCAAAGATTCAATGCTACCAGGACAGGCAAAAAAAGAACTGAACTTGGTTACTTGACTCTTCATATCATGGATATAATGGTGATTGTTTGACTACACGAGAGAAACCTACTTCTCCTAAATAATTTCTTTTCAAGATAACTAATGTTTCTACAGTTTCTCATCAACCGGTCAATTAAGCATTCATGACCATTTCTCCAAAAAAACAAGAAGAAGAAGAAGAAGAAAAGGGAAAAGAAAAAAAAAAAGAAGAGAAAAAGTAAAATGACGCTTTAGAAGAGTCTGAAGACCTCAATAAAAAGGAACAGAAAACAATTAGAGACCATTGACATACAATATCACTTGTTGGCTATCCCCCCCCCCCCCCCCCCCCCCCCCCCCCCCGCCAAAAAAAAAAAATGTTCCAGCTACAAAGAGAAAAAGTAAAAGACACAAAACGCTAAAAATATCTGTCACAACCAAAAAGATTCATAGGTGAACCCAAAAAGTTGGATATGATTATACCTGAAACAAATTCCAGGATTCATAAAAAAACAAAAGTGGGATGTGAAAGTAAAATCATGTAATGCGTTGGATAAAAGGAATAAAAACATAATTGAACTCATAATGATTACTTTACCTTAACAGTGAGTTCGTCGACCACTGTCTCAAGGAGAGGAGATCCAAAGCTGAAGTTTAGGTATCGCTGACCTTTAGGTGATTCAAAAAGAAAATCGTTCAAAGGTAGCCCATACCCAATGACAAATGTGGCCCTCCAACCTCCAAATAATGGATATCTAGGTTCTATTTCAAGTTCCGACTGTAAAAAATAACACAAGTTATGCGTTGATTTTTCACCAAAAAATAATTACCTGATCCTCCATTGTTTTAAGACAAAAGATTGCTAAATCAAATACAACTACACTGATGCGAACAAATTTTTGGCAAAAATCGGTTAAAACACTGTAGTTTTTTGCTATTTAGACCACCAATCAGTAACATGCTGTAGTTTTTCGATATTTAGTTGATTCAAAAAGGAAATCATGCAAAGATAGCTCATGTCGTTATGAATTTTTTAAAGATTGGGTGTCAAAAGCCATCATTTACACATAATCACATGTGATACATTATGAAAGTATTGTATCTTAATATCAAAGTTGTCAAATAGGGATACCTATTGTGAATCATTTTCCATATATTGTATCGCATATCGCATCATGCATCATAAGATAAATTGTCCCATGTGCAACAAGAAAGTAATTAAGTTTAAAACTAGACATGTCACAAGAATATTAACAAATTTAAAACACAGACTGATAGATAACCAAGGAGAAATGCTAAAAGCATGTACACTGGAAATGCAAGTATATAAATAATCAAAAACAAGTCAATGCCCGCCACAAGTCAACTGATAAGTATGACATCATGTAATTTAATCAAACCAAGCATAAAAATAAATAGAAACATAATAAATTTTACAAATGGCAACTTCACAAACCAAGTTCATAACGTCTCCCAGAATCAACCAAACAAGCCAATCTAATATCAACCAATCATCCTCATGTACATATAATTATCATCATCTTCAAGAACGATATCTTCATTTTCTTCATCTTTTCCGAAGAATGATATCTTCTTCTTCTTCGTCTTTTTCTTCTTCTTCACTCTCAATAAACTACTCCTCCTTCCCCTTTCCTCTCGACTACCTTCTTTCTTTCCTTTCTTTCTAGCAACCACATTCAAGTTTTGAGGTTCTATTAATAATTGGCATAAGAAAACTTATTAGATAATTGAAACACTAGGAATTAACAATTGAATGATTAAGATTACTAGTCATTAATAACTATATATCGTCTCTTTATTTTCCTTTTGGGTAGCATTACTTGGTCCCCCAAGTTGGACACTTACGGATATCCATCCAAGAGTTCTCTTCTCGTTAGCAAGACCCTTTATCCATAGTCCACTCACAATAAATTCCATATAAAATAGGAAAATTGGATATATGCCTCTATTCCCTCTTTATTTGCCTGATTTCACATAATAGGTTGTACTTAAAGACCATGGTATTGAGCCTTAGTTATTCCTACCTGTTTCTCTATTGCAACGACATTGGAAGACTTGCACCTGAGTTGCTTTTACAAAATAGGGTTCAGGAATTTGTTGCATTCTCACAATAAGTCGAGAAAGAAAACTGTACATGACAATATTCTGTGTTTTTATTAACAAAATAAGTATCTTCAGTTTGGAGGTTCTCTTTATTGAGATACTAAACCCATTTTGAAACTTGCAGCTCGTAACTAAACCTAAAAGATCTTTCTAAATGGCTTTCGAATCCATTTATATTTCGAGTTAACTTATCTTATCTTATCACGCATTGTAAAGTATAACACACTACTTGTATCATAAGATACATCCAGTAGATTCATAGATAGGATACATATCAATTTCCTTGTATCATACCAAATTTAAGATATGTATCACATAATCATAGAATATTGACAACTAGACTAATATATATATATATATATATATATATATATAATATATATATATATATATATATATATATATATATATATATATATATATATATATATATATATATATATGCCTAGGTACTTTTTAAGTGTTCAGGTAAGTCGACTCATGATATCATTTCTAATAACCTATCATGAGAGTGTTTTATATTTCTAGTAGCCAGCTAATTTAGAAGTTCCAATTCTGATATGTAGATGTTAAAGTACTCCTATTTATTTTTAACCATCAGCTTGATTGTTCATTGCTTGTGAGGTTAAGAGGGAGTAATGAGGGAGGGAAGGCTGACCGGATTCAAGCATCCAACTCCAGCAGTCAATTAACACGGCAGAGTACTTGTGAGGCCTTAATAATACATCCTCTTTCTTCCTCTCTTCATTTTTGACCTTAGGCACCCAAATTGATGTGACCTTGGCAATCTAACGGAGACAAAGAAGCGAACAACGCCGGCTAGATCTCGTTCTAGCGCCAACGAACCTACTCGAATCCACGAGCAAAAAAGAACAACTCGAATCCACGAGCAATTTAAAAGATAAACTCAATTCTATTGATCAAAGTTGAATAAAAGGCACAAAGATACAATGGCCTTATATAGGCAAAATAAAAGGGAATACTACTCTAACCAGAAAACATAATTAAGTAAAAGAAAAACAAAACCAATCAAACTTCAACTCAGACAAAAAAAAAACTAATTCCTCCTCAGACTCGAATATATTGACACGCATTAGAACTGTCGATAGGTGCAAGATTGCTGTCGACAGCCACGGGCCGGTCGACAGGGGTGAGAGGCCTTGTTGACAACTGTCATGACCCTGACTCTCGGGAAATCCCTGTCGACAGGCGTATTTTAGCTGTTACCGCAGCCTGGCTTGTCGACAGCTTGTTGACTTTGACTCTGTTTTGGCCTGATCCTATCTTGATCTCCTCATTAGTCCCTCCCTCTTCGAAAGAACTCGTCCTCCAGTTCCAATCAATTGAACCATGAACGTTGCCATCTTTAGCAAACTCGGCTTGAGGAAAGTTTGATCCAAAATCTTGATCTGCCCTGATTGCATATTGAGATGAGTTTAGTCTCCTTTTCTTTTATAGACTTTGAAATAGGTGGATTTGGCTTCAAGGCAACTCTTTAACCCTTCCAAGGGAACATATAGATGTTCTCTTTACCTTTATGTATAGTGTCAACATCATGTTGCTATGGTCTCCCCAAAAGAATATGACACTTGTCCACATCGATAACATCACAAGCAACAAAATCTTGATAGAATTTGCCAATGAAAATAGAACATAACATATATCCGTTATCTTGATAGAGGGACCCTTCTTGATCTAACCAACGGTGTAAGGGTGAGGATGTGGCTTCGTTTTCAGCTTCAGATGATCTACAAGTGCTCTAGACACGATACTCTCGCAGCTTCCATTGTCCATGATGAGGTTGCATACCTTATTCTTGACAGAACACCTTGAATAAAAGATTTGATGGCGTTGTGTGGTGTCAGAGAACTTCAAATTGCAGAGCAATTTCTGAACAACACAAGCTATAAGATCTCCATGTTCTTCAGCAAAGTCAGAATCACTTGCTTCTTCAATCATGACTCCATCTTCGTAATTCATGACGTTGCCTTGCTTCCTCTTAGGGCATTCATTGGACCTATGTTCAGGCTCTCCACACCTATAACCCTTGCCAATATCAGGCTTGGCATATAGATTCTCCTTCCTCTTTGCAGCTATAGCGGTGTTGCTACTGGTGCTGATGCAGAAGTGTTGGTTGACTGACGGACTGGCGGGCAGTCAACCGTTGTGGTACTCGGTTGAACTCCGATGTCACTTGTTGACTCTTCAATTAGTGTTAGACAACTGAAAAGTGAAGCTCTATTTTGCAACCTTTCAATCTTCATGGCCTTGCTGTGGGCTTCATCAATGGAGAACGCGTCATGAAGAATCGTGTGTTCTTGGATAGGGTACTTTAAATCGCTGATGTATTTTGTCGCTTGTTGTTCTTCCGTCATGGATAGATCGCATCGGGATGAGAGGCGATAGAACTCCTCCGTGTACGCTGCAACAGTCCTTGTACCTTATTTGCAGTGTTAAAATTGATTGTAAATGATTTGTTGATAATCAGGTGGAAGGAATCTACCTTGTAGGAGTTGCTTCATGTGTCTCCATGTTATCGTGAGTGACTTGCCTCGGCGTCTCCTCGTGATTTGTAATTGGTCCCACCATGCGACTTCTCCTCCCTTGAATTTGTATGCCACGAACTTGACATGCTTCTCTTCGGGAACGTAAGCCATATCGAAAAACTTCTCCACTTCGTAAACCCAGTCCAAAAAGGACTCTACATCAAGATTCTCACTAAAAGAAGGGAACTCAATTTTCATTTATATTCATTACAACTTAGATATTCTCTTTTTCACCTCGATTGGGGTGAGAAAATTCACTACGCCTTTTAGGGTTCTGAAATCTGCCTCCCCTATTTTGATTAGGATTAGTGAATCTTCATTATCATCCGTAGGCAAATCCTTCATCTTCATACTCGTCTTCAAGGTCATCTCCTTGATAGAAGGGATTGTTCAGTTCTTTCTAGTCGCAGAATTCATTAAATTGATAATTTCGAGAAAGATGTCTAGGTGGTGGATGATGAGGTAGGTGGTGATATGGTGGAGACTGATGTCGTGGAGGTTGATTTGATAGTGGTTGGAATGGTGGAGGTTGATTTTGTAGATGTTGATTTGGTGGAGGCTGATGTGGTGAAGGAAGATGTGGAGGGGGTGGATGAAGATTACCTGATGAACGATCTCATCCGCTTCGGTACATACAATCAACTAGACCTTGATTATCGATCTTGAAGGACAATTTCTTGAGTTTTTGGACCATACCGTCCATGGTTGATTCAAGACTACTGATCCTTGTTGAATCTTGCTGCCCCTACATTTCATCACATGGTTACATATCTATTGGTTTTGATGATACAAACTTATGGTTATATATATACATATACTTGTGTATATAATATTTCACTATGCATTTTGTACTCACATATGTCTTGCAGATCAAAAGGAAGATATTTTGATAGAGACATAGCACATATATGATGTTTAAAGAGTACAAGATCTTACAAGTTTTTTTCACGTTTTTTGTAATTTTTCTAAATTTTTAGAAATATGTTAAAAGCTTTGAATACACAAATTTTACACTTCCATGTCGACTAATCCCTTACCCTAGTCGACTCAATTAAGCCTGATATTTTAACTTTTTCAATTCATATACATGCTAGTCGACTATTCCAATACCCTAGCTGACTTATAGAGTTTTACAAAGAATAATCTGTTTTCAGTCTAGGTATTTTAGTCGACTAACAGATGACTGATACTCAGACCTAATTGACTATCCATTAGACCGAGTCGATTATAACTAATTTTACAGAGACAAAATCCGTTTATGTTTCAACTGTAGTCGACTACCCCAATTCATTAGTCGACTAATATAGGCAAATTGTGATACCTAGTCGGCTAACTCCAGATTCTAGTCGGTTATACAGTCAGTTTCTGACTGTGGAAAAGTTGTGTAAGTTTTTTATTTTCTGGTGTTTTTTTTTACTCTTTTATGATTCAAATTCAAATAACCACCCCAACTGCCTGAATTCTTCAGCTATAAATATGGGTTGATTTCTTTGATTTTTACACAACTTTTCAAAAATAAAATTCTGTCAAAATTCTGAATAAAAGTTCTGTTCTTCAGAAAAACTCTATTTAATTCTTTCTTCACCCAATTCAATTAGTGAAGAAAATCTAAAAGTCCCACTATAAGATCATTGTAAATTCAGTTCCACACAAATGTCAAGGCTTATAAAACAATTGTACTCATTACAAAGAAGGTCTTCTCGGTGTAGAGAAGAGGTGTATAGATTTGGCGAAGGAGTTTAACAAGTGGTGTACTGTTTTTTGACTTTGAGGAATTTCAAAATCAGTTTAAGAAAAATCTCAAGTGGGTTGCTTAGGGACTGGATGTAGGTCAAAAGACCCGAACCAGGATAAAATATCTTGTGTTTACGTGTGCTTTTTTGAGTTTGATTCTGTGCATATTTATTTTTCTTGTAAGTTATTTACATTTCTTATTTAGAATTTTTAAAATACTATTCACCTCCCTCGAGTGTTTGTGTTGCCATAGTTTTAGATCTTACAATCCTCTTTTCAACAGTGCCCATCCCTGCGAAAAGGCGTTGTGATTCGTCGTCTCTTGTCATCGCCGGAAAGTAGTCGAAGCTCTGATACCACTTGACGCAGATAAGGAACCAAACAATGCCGGCTAGATCTCGTTCTAACACTAACGAACCCTGAAAAATACTTTGTAGGATAATACTCGAATCCACGAGTAAACAACTTGAATCCATGAACAAAAGAGAACAACACAAATTCATGAGCAATTTAAAAGATAAACTTAATTCTATTAATCAAAGTTGAATAAAAGTTATAAAGATACAATGACCTTATATAGACAAAATAAAGAGGAATACTACTCTAACTAGAAAACATAATTAAATAAAAGAAAAACAAAATCAATCAGACTTCAACTCAGACTAAAAAACTAATTCCTACTCAGACTCGGATATATTGATACGCAGCAGAATTGTTAACAAGTGCAAGATTCATGTCGACAGGCCCATGCGGCAGGTGAGAGGCCATGTCGACAGACTGTCATGATCCTGACTCTCGGGAAATTCTTATTGACAGGCGTTTTTTAGCTGTCGACCGCAGCCTGTCGATAGGCGTATTTCAGCTATCGACCGTAGCCTATCGACAGGCGTATTTTGGCTGTCGACAGCTTGTTGACTTTGAGTCTCTTGGCCTGATGCTATCTTCGTCTCCTACATCACGATCACAGGGGTGGACCTCGTAGGCAATTTAACAGTCTTGCATCCTTGTTCAACTGAGATGAATAAAAACTAAAATAAATAAATAAGTGTGGTCATATTTTTCTTCTCTTCAAGATATTATTAGGAATCAACCAATCCAATCTTTTTGAGTTGAATTGTTCCCACCCAATATTACATGCAACTCATAATAAGCTAAGATGAACATAAAACGTAACACAGAATTAAATCATGGATGCTGAAGTGAGCTGAGTAAATCAAATGAATCCCCAGAAAAGCAATTTAAACAGAAAAGTTTTGTTCATAGCATTTGTTAAATAAACTGATCCAATCTAAATATTTAGTAACAGTCAAATAGACTAATAGTAAATAAAATAACCACAAAATATGTATAAGAGCATTCAAACAAACATTTTAAATCAGCTGATGTAGAAATGAAAAGAAAATAAAGAAGCTAACAACAGTACCTTCGGGTATCAGTACGCAAATGTGATGTTGAAACATTCCCAATATCATCCCGGTAGTAAACTGAGTGAACTCGAGGAGGCAGCCTGGCAAGAAGATGTCTAAAAGAAGCAGCACCGCTGTTAGATGCCCTACCTTGATATTCAAGCCTAGCAAAGATGTTTAAACCCGAAAAGCTAGTGACTTAGTGGCTTACAAAATACAGAGGAAAAGACTAGCAGGAATTACGATTGTAAACAACACTTTAAAAATATTAAGCTTTACAGCATTCAAGAAATCTAGTACTGCACCAAGGAAAAATACATGAATTCTAGTAATGTTCCGTCTCATGTTTCTTTTATATGGAAAGTGATGGTGTTGAAGTACAAGGTTTCTTAAAGTAGAGAGTAAGACATTATAGGTGCTGAAAATAATGATTAAATGGATTTTAGATATTGTAAGAGAGAGATCCCGAAGAAAAAAGGGAAAAATCATCCAGTAGGAGCTTTCTTCAACAACAAGTTCGTCTCTTCTCCAAGCAAGTTAGATATTGCTGACAATTTGACTCCAAGCAGTCCTCTTAGGGAATCACGAAGGAAATTTTTCTAACATTAACTACTCATGAAATGCGAAGTTATCCATTTGATATCACGGGCCATCGCAAAATCTTCAGTAGACCTAACACTTAAGAATGCTATATTTCCACATATAAAATAAACTTCAGCATGATCATAAGATAACTTAGTTAAGCGTAATGATTTGAAAACACCAAAGTTCCAGACTCAGAATTTACTCCTACTTCTGTATGACTACGGTTTGAAAGTAAACTGAAAACAAATTTCAAGCTTTGAGACCAGGTTAGACCTGAAATTGAAGGTCAGGGCAAATTTGAGGATGCAATTCATTTGTCCCACAAGTAACCATTTATTCCATGGATAAACAGACTCACTAAGATAATGTAGATGCATGCTCAAACTAACCTCGAAAAGACTCCTTTGTGACGTGCACCACCGTGTTTTAGTTTGTAACGTTCCGTAACCTGAACATTTCCCCAGTGAGAAATTTCCAGCACGCGCACAAGTTCTTCAACAACAGCAAATGGACTGTTGTTCTCGAAATGTACAATTATTGGAGAAAATGAATATGGTGGTTGATCATGATAGTGCCCATATTTTAGCTCTGTGCCAGCATGGTTAGTAGGATTGACTCTAGTATAAGATTCCACCTTCCTGTTTGGCATTTTGATATACGTAATTTGCTCCGCAACATGATATGGTGAGAGCAACACCGCACTGTCACGGTAGTAAACATACTGGGGTTCTGATTGGCTGATCTCCGCTGGGAAGGGCTCAAGAGAATGTGTTGCTGTGTAAATTACTTCCAGCGCTGCTTTCTCACCACTCTTTAATGGTTTTAGCAGAGCAATAGAGAATAATTTAGCCCCATTTGGTGTGTTGGGCAATTCAGTGGGGATCACTTCAAGAGGGACATGTGTTTTCTTCTTGCGGTTCCCTTCAGCCGCAGCTCCTGCTTTTAGCATTGCTATATGTTCAGCTTCAGTTGGTGGAAAAGCTAGAAGAATTTCTGAAGCATCGTATGCCCCAGTATTTTCTACCTGAAAGTTTCCCATCATTATAAATATCCCAAACTTGAGGATAACATGATTATAGGGGCAAAAGGGGGGGTTTTCTCATATGTACTCCCAAATCTTTCATAATTTCAAAAATACTCCCCAAATCTTCATAATATCAGAATTACTCTCCAAATTCTTTCAAATTTTCAAAATTACCCCACCGATCAAAATCACTCCAATACCCCAAACTCTCTCTTCTCTCTCGTTTCTCTCCTCCCTCTCTTTCTCTCTCTCTTCCTCTCCCTCTCTTCTCTCTGCCTCTCTCTTTCTGAGAGAACGGAGGTGAAGGAGGAATGCGGAGGAGGAGGTGCTAGCGTACGAGGCAGAGGGGTTATGGAGGAGGAGAGGGAGGTAAATCTAAAGGTAAGGGTATTTTTAAAATTTCATATCTCATAAAAGATAATTGAGGATAATTTTGAAAATATTAAAGAATTTGGGGAGTAAATATGATATTATGTAGATTTGGGGAGTAATTTTGAAAATTTGAAAGAATTTGGGGAGTAATTTTGATATAATGAAGATTTGGGGAATACTTTTGAATTATGAAAGATTTGGAGAGTACATATGAGAAATATCCAACAAAAAAGGCTAAATTTGGAAATTTTGGTAGATACACTGGTTAATTAAGCCACAAGATTTACAAATAGAATTTGGACAAGCGCTAGAGTTTCAATTCTATTTCCAGCAACAACCGTAAGGTAATTGGAAGCATACCACGAGATTCAGGTAAACCCTAACAATGGAAGAGGTCAGATCAATCTGCATCACAAGAAATGCGCAAAGTGATTAGCATCAACATAACATAGCAAGCCAGATCACGTCATCAGATCTCAATCATGTTGCAGCGACAAATCTAACATTTTTTAAGTTCATTATGAACCAAAAGACCCAGAGAACAACAAAATGAACAAATTTTCACACAGTTCGGATCAAGAGGGATTGATTGCATCATAAGAGATTATCCTAGAAATAATGCAGATTTGAACGCTAAATTGCCGCATTTACATCTCTTTCTATGAAATTTGAGTAGAAAGATGGAGATCGATAACTTACCCTTCTTCCAGCGCTGACGATTCGAACATCTTGCAACGAAGAGGAAGAGGATCCGAGAATCGATAGAGAGAGAAGGGTGAGAAAGAGGATTAGGGTTCGTACAGAGATTTGGAGTTCGATTCCTTCTCCCATTTTCGATTCTCTCTAATTCTTTTCAGTATTGACTCGATGTAGTCTCTCCCATGAGAACAGAGCGAGATGGAGGTTTACGAGGAAATTACTGTACGGTCCTTGGTACCACAGTGGTTTGTTTTAAGGGTCCGATAAGAAAAGAGGCTTGACCGTGGGAGGAGCGGATACTTCCACCCCAAAGAATGGTGAAGGCACCTCATGATTAAAGCAACCTATTTTGTGATAAAAGTATCCCTCTTAAAAAAAAAAAAAAAAAAAAAGATCAAAAAGTCTTTCTTCTTCCTCACCTCCCCTCCCCTCCCGCCCCCACCCCCCCCCCCCCCCCAACAAAATTTCTCCCACGCCCTCGTGGCCTCCGCCCTCCCTCCACCCCCTACCTCCCCCCTCACACCGCCTCCGCCTCCCCTACTCCCCCTCCTCTCCCCTCCTCAGCCTCCGCTACTCCCCCTCACACCGCCTCCCCCTCCCTCTAGCCTCCCCCTCCAACCCCCTCCCCTAGACGGCCTTCACCCCCAACCCCTCCCCACAGAGTTGTTCAGCCGAACAGACCAGAGCCTGTTTTGGTCAAATCTGACCGAACAACTCTGTGGATACTTGGGAGAGAGTCGGAAGGGGGCAGAGGCCGGGGGAGGCCAGGGAGGGGGAGTGCTGTAACGCCCCGATCCTGGCGGATACGGAGACATTACTGCAACGTATATACGCAAGTCAGAAGTACCTTCACGTATATACGCTAAGCATCAGTACAGCAAGAATCAGAGTACGGAAGCAAGTGGTGCATTATACATTCCAAAGTACAATTACAGAGTCATCACCAGGGGTGATCTGATATTACAATAATATTACATCACCTGATAGGCGCAATTGCGGGATTACAAGGAGATATACAAGAATGAATAGTACAAAGGCACTCGCGAGTTTACAAAAAGGAAAACTCGAGAGGCACACAAGGGGCCTGGAAGGATGGAGCTCTGAACGGTCTGCTGGAGATCCACGCTACCTCTGCGCTACTCTGATCAGCGACAGGGAGAATCCACACGCTCCAAGCTCCATAACCTGGACATAAGAATCCAGGGGAGTCAGATGAAACTCCCCAGGCGAGTGTGATGTGAAAGCCAAGTGGCGAGCCAGGATGAGTACAAGTGTATATAACAAGTGATATCAAGTAGGAAATACTCATAATATGATTAGGTAAGAACAGGAGACATGCGGTTTAGAATACGAGTATAGCAGGAATACATAACAGGAGTCATAACAGGTATACTCGGTGTCATAACAGGAATCGTAACAGGAATAACTGGATAACTCCTAAACTAACATAAAACCGATAAAAAACCGATAAAACCGAATAAAGCCGGTTACAAGCAAAACCGATCGTGTACACTTAGGTCACGGCTCCATGAGACTAGTACATCGAAGGAATAATCCAAACAAGGAAACCTCATCTATATACCCTTATCTCATGTCACCGTAATCCGAGCGCATACAACCAGGATTACAAAACAACACAACAGTTTCATATTAGCATATTATTATAATTGGGGCCGCCTAAGTTCCAGCTTCAGTATGTGTCCCATTCCACATACTTCCACTCACAACTTATATAGCCAGTTATTTGGAAACTGATAAAGTTCGATGAATCATGTTCTGGATGGGTCCCGTACATGCCCGGGACAACGGTTCAGGAGTATCCGGTGCTGAGCCGGAACGTACCGCTAGGTACCGGGACTTATGGTCGCCCGAACAGGAATAGAGTATCGCAAATCCCATAGAAATAGGTCTAGGGCGTGTGCATACCCGGCATGAATATCAGGAGTAGGGGTGCCAGCACACCCCACGGAATCCCTGGTGGCCGCCAGGTGATCCCCAAGTATTGGCCACGCGTGACTCGATAGTGCCACCATGAACATGATTAATCAGGGCCCATCAGTTTCCCCCAAACCAGGTGCAAGTTTGATTATTATAACTTATCAGTATTAACAGATTTACGGGAATAACTGGTCATGACAGGAAATAGCCCTACAGATTCAAGAGGTGGCCCCCACAGATTCAAGAGGTGGCCCCCACCGTGTATGGTGTGGCACTTTGTTCTATGTGGCACTTTGTTCTGAGGGGATGGATTCTAGAGGTGGCCCCCACAGATTCAAGAGGTGGCCCCCACCGAATATGGTGTGGCACTTTGCTCTGTGTGGCACTTAGTTCCATTCAGGATAACAAGGCAGGATTCCCGTAATGTGATAATCACAAGTCAAGTATTAATATAACAGGGGTTACATAACAAGCATAATAGGAGGCAGGTAACCAATCATGTCAAGAGGTTGAAATTAGTCTGGTGGCAAGTCATGTCATAACAAGGGGTCTTGCTAAGTAGTAGCATGTCAGGTGGTCAGGTAATATAAACAGGTATTAAATAGTAACATGAATGTAACAGGTATATGATAAAGTAATAGCTGAGCATAACCAAGCGGAGCTGCGGGACCTGACGGTCTCAATCACTGATAGTGAGTGACCGGAGGCTGAAGACCGAGAGACCTACCGCCCCAATCACCTCTCTTTCGAGATAGTGAGTGACCGGAGGTTGAAGGGCCCGAGAGTACCTGCAATGTTAGTACCACATGAAATAGGAAAGCCAAGAATAAAGCGAGATCACTCGCATAATCAATGAAAATAGGAAGTCAAGAGGATAGCGAGAACACTCGCCTAAATCACCGGAAAGCCGAAAGGTCCGAAATCCACGGAACTCGGAACGCGCCATAATTATGGAAGGAGAGAGTGCGCGGGTTTTGAAAGTGAGACGCGAGGGTTCGCAGACGCGGGAGTTAGCGTCGCGAAAATAACAGACACGGGAATAGCAAACGCGGAATAGCAGACGCGGGGTTCGCGTTGCAAGAATGGCAAACGCGGGAATAGCAGACGCGGGGTCCGCGTCGCATAGATGCCTCAAACGCGAGGTCTGCGTTCAAGTGCGGACGCGAGGAAACGCGGACGCGGACGTGGGTTCTGCGTCGCGTTAACACAAGAAGAACACAAACGCGGGAATAGGCTCCGCGTCGTGTCAATAAAGAAACGCGCGGATTGCGTTACGGAATTGCCTAGACGCGGGGTTTGAGATCCGCGTCAGGAAACAAACAGAAAGGAGGAAAGGTGATTTCCTTTGTTGCGCCCGACGAAGGGAAGTTCGGCCCCAATCCAAAAGGAGGGTACCGGCCCTAAGTCTTGCCAACGGAGAAGAACGCAGACGCGGACGTGGGTTCTGCGTCGCGTTTATCACAAGAAGAACATAGACGCGGGAATGGGCTCCGCGTTGCATAGATCGTTGTCGCCGAATATCACTAAATCGATCACCGGAATAATCGCGAATGATTACCGGAATGATCTTCGGTGATATTACCGACGAAAAGGAGCTCGGCCCCAATCCAAAAGGAGGGGCCGGCCCTTGAAGAGATGATGGGGTGGTTAAGGCTTTTGATGAAGTGGTGAAGAGAGATAATGAAATGAAATGGAGAAGGAAGGGTATTTATAGAGGTTTGGAATTTGGGAAGGTGATGCAAATAAACAAAAGAGAGGGGGGCTATTTGCAAAGTGGGGAGGTGAGGTGTTTCTCTTGGCCAATCATGGCCTGCCATGGTGAGGGGTGAGGTGGAGATATTTGTGGTGGAGTGTTGGAGAAGCTTGGAGAAGCTTATGGTGGAAAGAAAGGAAGCTTAGGGTGGAAGGAAAAGGAAAGAAAGAAAAAGGAAAAAGGAAAAGAAAATGGAAAAGGGAAGATATTTTCTTGAAAGTAAAAGTGAAAATAATTATAGTGGCGGACTCCCGGGATTCGGTTGCGGATGCGGAAATCTTTCGGGAAAATACCGGAATCGTCCCGAAATCAAGTATCTCGGAACGACCCGAAATAATTATCAAAAATCAAGAATATTATTCTAAGAACCATAGTGAAATCCGTTTTAAGAAATACTTTATAGTTTTAAAACTAAAAATCCCGGAACCAGCCAGCTACCGACTCCGGTGGAATTTTCATAAATTCATAAAATCCTCAGAAAAAGTATTTAAGTAAGAAATATGATTCTAAGAGATAATGTCTAAAGACTCTTCGAGAAATTCCAATTAGTTTGTAAATTAAAAATCTGGGAATCGGTCAGCGGCACTGGTCGACACCGGTTTTGAAGATTTTCCATTTAATTCAGGAAAATTCCAGAAAATCATATAAAATCTAAAATATTGGAAAATAATATTTAAAACTGAAATCGGTCAAATCTGATTATCAGAAAGACCAAATCAAGTAATACACTAGGATCGGGTCCTCGGTTCAGACTGGGGCTGACTCCGAGACCGGGGATCCGGATCTAAGACAAAACGATCATATAAAGAATTCATAATACAAAATGAATACAGGAAGTAAATCAAAAAATACGATCGAAAAATCTGAATACGCAACTAAGTACGTATTCCGAGAACGGGGTATTACAAGTGCGGAGGAGGTAGGAGGGGGGAGGAGGAAGGGGAGCGGCGGAGATCGGGGAGGAGGAGGGGGAATAGGGGGGACTGGGATGCAGAGGCTGCCGGGGGAGGGGCGGAGGTGGGGGTGGTAGGGGAAGGGAAGGAGGAGGAAGAAGAAGAAATTTTTTTTTTTTTGGACTTTTCACCAAGAGTGAAATTGTAAAAAAAAAATAATGACACACTTGTCATAATTTTTGGGGATTTTTGGAGTGCATTCATCATTCTCTGGGGTGAAAATATCTGCTCCCCTTGACCGTGAATTTTAACCATGAGGTGGTATCTGGGCCTTCCATCCTCATCTCTGAAGACAAAAATTACTAGTCTACCCCATAGCAATGTAAAACAGTAAAGAAAGAAGAGCAGGGGGAAGGAGCGAGGAGGAGGAGGAGGGCTTGGGGTTTACTGGAAGGAAGGAGGAGGAAAAGGATGGGGCCGAGCGAGGGAGAGAGATAACGAGAGAAAAAGAAGAAGAACAGAAGAGGAGGGAAGAAGAGAAAGAGAGAGATTAGAGGGTTGCGAGTACTGCTCGGAGGCGGAGAACGAGAGAGGGGGGGCGGTGGGGGATAAAGACAGACGGATGGACAACTTTTGTGAATGAGTTACAGGATAAAGGAGAAAATCTCCATTTACTCAATTTTGATTAGGCTAAAAAGTTTTTTTTTTTTTTTCCTTCACGAAAAAAAGAAAAAAATATAATGCGTTGGTACAATTAGAGTTTTACCACAAGAAGAACATCTAAGTCTTGAAATTTTGGAATCACTACAAGAATTCTTTTACTTCTTTCAGTTCATTTTGGAACCGTCTCCCCTACTTCACGTAGGATGGAACGTGTTGGGCTCGAGTTAGATCGCACAAGATCATATGCAAATTCATTATAAATTCATATAATCCACTGTGTGTTTTAGATTTTCCAACTCCAAATATTTCTCCTCAGATTTGATGACTTCCACTAGAATAAAGATTTTCTATTCCAACATGCTGTATTATATTTATTGTAATAGAGATATTATCCATATCTAAAATGACCAAATTTTTCATCAAAATTAAACATGACCACATGATTTTATATAAATTATGGTCAAGAATAAAACAATTGTTCAGATTGAATAAATAATCTATAAACTACAACAATATAAACATAGGGTAATCAGACCCATAGAAAACACAAGATGAATACAAGGCCCCTGTCAATGAGCCTTTGCGCTCTCCCAGTCTCCCTCGTCCTTCATTTGATAGCAATACTGATGCACCATGAATTTCAGGAAGCAAGAAATTTAAAAGACACACAGCAATATCTGCATGAACAATTGTAATATGTACAAACTACAAAACAACATCACAAAATCCAAGAAGTCTTGGAAAAAAAACTTGTAAGATACAAATTGTTTATTTCCAACCCAAAGATACAATGAAATCTGAACCAATGTGCTAAGACGCAAAGCAATAATACAAAATATAAATAATCAAAATATCGCTAGATATCACAACCGAAAGCAATATATGTTGTGTCTTCCAGGGTAGTAGTAAACCAATATCGTCATGCTTAGGCCGAGGGTCTGTGATAGATGTGCTTTGTTCTTGGATCCACAATGATACCCTTCCCTCCATTCACTTCAAGATCATGCCTGCGCCAATACCATGATCAGTTGCCGCACTGCCCAAATAAAGCTACTCAACACAACAGCAGTAAATTACTCACTGGAATACAAAGTCGGGGATGGTCAACTGCTCCCGAGGCACATATCTGAACAGCTGCAAGAGCCTATCAACATACACAACTTTCTTCCATACCTGAGAAATAAAGGATACAATATAGAAATAAAGCCAGGTTTTCAGAAATCAAGTGGATTTAAGAGATAAGTGACAGTTCCGGAAGTTGAAATGGGTGCGGGCAGGTAGGTGACTGCATGCTTAAATGTGCGCATGAATGCATGTGTTTTTTCATGTGTGCAGGCATCAGGGGGAGAGTACCTCTCCATCGACAAACAATTGCAGAGCAAAAATTGCTGCTTTCAGTCCCAGAGTCGGATGGAGAACATATATTGCCTGTGAATCAGAAACAACAGGTGCATGTTAAGGAGGTCTGGAATATGGAAATGGATCTGAAATCGATAGTATAGTATAGTTAGAAATTGATACATACATGCAGATTGCGCCGGTGCTTCCGACCCAGAATCTGTTGTAAGCGCTTCATCCATCCTAGATCAGGTTGCCTACAATATTATGACTCACAGGTTACAACAAGTCCACATGAACAGGACAACTTTGAAGCCATAAGCAGAGTAAAGAAATGTAGTTAAGCAGACTGAGAGGCAAGTAAAGAGTTGTATCCAAGGAGAACAAAAGGCTCTATTGAATAAAAGGTCACACATGAATGTACCAGACTGCTTCAAACTACATTTTTTGAATTTCCATTTAATTCATCATACTCACACTTGCAATGATGCTGCTGAATGTATATAGACAATGGTGTAAGGTTTCTGAATAAGAGGCTCGAATTCCTGAAGGTCAACAATATGTAACGTCAGTCTGAATCATAACAGGGCAGGAAAAAAATTGAGAATGTAGTGACAAAACAAAAAAATACATTGACTGCTGCTTTGAAGCAAATAGCTTGACAGATTCTACCACACATCACCAGCATATGATATAGTACTTCACAATGATACAAGCAGCAAATAAATCCTAAGAACATTGGGTTGGCTTATTCAACCCACATTTCCTCCTAATTCCAAGTTTCTTATAATGTATATAAGGTTTGAAAACATTGCTGAACATCATTGACAAGAATATAAACCGAATATTGACTTGAATGACTGAAAAAACATAAACCTGATTTCTGCTCACTCACTTTCGTGACACTCGAGGAATAAAATTTCCATTGTCTAAATCCATGTGAAATAAGTACTAAGAACCACATAATTTTTCCCAGTCTTCTAACAAGTAATCTCAAATGTACTCACAGTCATTAACATATAACAAATAGAACTTCAATTAAAAGGCAATTCAGGATATCCGTACATTTTTTGCATGAATTTATTTCAATAATTAGGATAATAATGTAACTTTGCAAGCAAATATGGTGAATTCTGCACTTTAAAACCGAGAAGATGCATTCAATAAGAACAATGCAGAATTACATCAAACAAATAACCGGACAGTAAAATAAGCGACATATATCTGAATATATAGACTAAGAAAAATCTAACAGTCTTTCACCAAAGAGGCCACAGTACCTTTACAACATATAGAATGAACCGCTCCAGATCAAGGCATCGTAGAAGGAAGTGTGCCCCTACTACAACCATTACAGGACGTCCTTCACAGTCTACCCCACCACGATATCTGAAATTGTAGGAAGAAAAAAAGATCATGATGACCTAAAACCACTCTCAGATCTTAAGTGTGTGGCAACTAACCAGTTTTACGCAACAATATCAATTTTCATACAGATTATGTCTTGGTCCTCCATGTAAGCTAAAAGCCCAATCAGGTCTACAATCCAAAGAATCAATAAACTAGTGTTTTGCTTTATTTAGTTGTAAAAAACTATACAAGGGAATAATATTTCAATTTCAATCTCTTGTAATATTTGGACAAGCGCAAAATGCTTTCAAGACGCTTAACCTGATGACACCAACTGTTCAAGCACATAGCAATATTCTTGAGTTCTTCCAAATGAAGAATTCTGACTTCACAAAGAACTCAATTACTATACTAAGTACTAGCCTACATCAAAGAATTTGATATTCTTATTTTGGAAACAGGTATACCTAAGACCAGGCACATATTGACGCATAAATAGTTACAAGTTCAGGTCCATTCAGATCTGAAATATGATGGATAATGATGGATAAGTTACAACAATTATAGGAAAACTACTATACTTAAGGACCAGCCACACCACTTTCTGGCTGTATTGCTGGTAGATACTACTAAGATCTTATACATAAGTTTTCTTTTTCTCGACCATTGTCAAACATGTTGCATATAAATGTAACACTGCAATGGCTCGACAAGAAAGGTCACATGCTATTAATCATACATGTCAACGGAAACAAAATTAGATTTGTACCTAAACCAAGAGATAGTACAAAAGAGTGATGTCTCATAGTCATCTTCTTAGAAATCAACCGCAAATACAAACTGCAGGGACATTACTTTGGGAGGAAACATCGATAAACTTACACAATCTTCATTTCAGCAATTTCTGAAAGATTAAGAGAATTTGCTTTAGCCAGATATCGGGAGTGAAGGGAATACTCCTCAGCAGCAGATAATGGAGGGCCACCAAGATCACCAAACCCAAGCATCTTAGCTAAATTAAAACCACCCTGTGCCTGGGCAGCCTTTTCCCACTGCTCCTTCCGACGTTGGTCAGGGTCCTTGATCAATGACATGAATGCAGGATCCAGATATGAATCCAATTGGAAAGCATTCCTGCTGATCAACACTTTAAATTAGATCACACCATAGCATTAGATACAGACTCGTAGAGTAAACTAATAAAAATTTGGAGAATATTGCCTAAAATCTAAAGACTAAAGAGTAAAAGTGATAAACTTAGCCAAGATAACAGAACAAAAAACTCAGGATAAATTATTCTTTAATTATCTAATGGCACCAATTATTAAATTTACTACAATAGAGGGTGAGCCTTGGTGCAATGGCAGGTTGCTCTTCCGTGACAAAGATCATGGGTCTGACTAACTGAAACAACCTCTCCAAAGTTCAGGGCAAGGCTGCGTAACATTTGACCTTCCCAACCACATAATGCTTGGACTCTCATGAACTGCGCAGACTTTTTTTTATTAAAATTCCCAAATTGGTCAGCAGATTACATGAACGGAAAAAGTAGAGAACAGCTCAAAGACAGACAACCAACACATGAATATAAGAATAACTAGAATGAAGACAATGATGAAATTTTAATACAAAAATTGTCTTAAGTGAGTGATGTCCAGCCATATGAATCATCTTCAAGAGCAATTAGCCAATTACTCTCAAGGTAACACCTAGTGTCACAAGCAACTAACTTTTTTCCCAAAAAAACTAATTTTAAAACTTCTATAAATCTAACCATATGGATAACTTCTTTGTTTTGGTGGCTAGAAAAAGTCGTGTACCCCTTCTCACTAAGCCCTCATTTGCTCTTCATTCTACATATCATACCATCTCAATCGGTTTTGCATCACCTGTTCTCAAATAGTGCAAGCCACACCACTATCAATCCTCATTTCTCTCTTCACCTTCCTAATTTAAGAATGTACGTCTCCATATTCATCCATGCTATGTTTTGTTTACTCAAACCCCCTTCATCATCATTTGAATCGCAAACTGTCACTGAACAAATGAAACAAATCTTTAATTCCTACGCTTTGATATCACTAGAAAGAATATATAAAGGTAGCAGAAGTGTACAATGATACTTCCAAACTTATCCATCTAGATACTGCCCATGAAAAAGTTCTGACTGCCAGAGAGCTAACAACACCAACCCCAACATTTCTCTAAGAGGGCTTTCGTCTTATACAAGCTGAGAATAACTCCACCTCTCAGCAATCATTTAACCGATAAAAAATAGTTCAGCCATAGAGCACGGCTAAAGGTCGAACCTACTTTACGACTGCCCATCAACCTAACCTCATAACTTATGCCTAAATCTTGGAAAAGGAAACTATTAATAAGATAGGTTTTGCCATAAATCTAAAACGCTTTTATAAGGTAGAAAATCCTGCTGTATTGGCGAGAAGTTCAAGCCGTGCCACGAAGGAGCAACAGGGAAGCATAGATTCTAAATAACAGGTACCTTTTATGATCAACAACCATTGAAAATTTTGTTGAATACATATCTTTGCATGAGTAAATGGCCAAACATTAATAAATTCTGGCAATGCTTCTATATAACACCATCCATACTCTAAAGTATCAGTAGTACAAACCGTGTTATTGCCAATCCAACATCACCAACAGGAATATCTACAGGATTTGCTGGAGGTTTTTGGACAGGTGCTGACACTGCAGGTAAGGGTTTTATCCTGATTTTACGTTCGTCTATTGTTGTCTCCCCATTCTCATCCCCCACATCTGCTGGAAGCTTTGATATAGCTACCTCCTCTTCATGCTTATCCCTAGGAAAGTAAGGGGAAGCAATCTGCCAATCCAGAGTTACCAGAGAAAAATCAGCAAATCCAAATCAATACAAATACCTCTTCTTATCCATGGCAAAAAAGAATTCTATCATTTTCCATGAATTCATTCACGTAATCTAGCTCATTTCAAGATAGCTCATTTCAAGATAACAGAATATGCAAAAGGCACCTTTTATATATCTCTGTATCAGATGCTGTAGTTGTACAAAAGACAACAGCAGAAATTTTGTCTTTCTGTTTCTCCAAAATCGCCTGACAGTTCCTAACAGAATCCAGAGAAAAAAATAAAATTAGCAAGAATATAGCGAAAACACAGAATAAGTGATGTATCTTAATATGCAGGATGGAACAGTTTATATTGCTCACTTATTGCCACATGTGCAGCTGGTTCACGAGGATAATTTTTGGCCTCTGTATAAATGCAGCCCATGGCAATGCTGTGTAAAGGATGTCACGCTGTAGTTAGCTAAGATAACTCCACAATATGGAGGATAAGTATAGGAATTAAAAAAACCCAAGCTGTCTAATTGTATACAGTATCTACCACAGCCCACCTCTGAAGTCCATTCTCAATAAGAAGCTCCAAACAAGAACGGTAGCAATGACTCAGAGCATTCTCTGCAGCAGTATGATACTTCACAGCATACTTTGGACCAACCGTATGAATAATCCTTCTGCAAGATCGATGTTGAATAAACACATTCAAGATCACTTTGCATTTGGCTTAATATAAATAAATAAATAAATAGATAAGCGAGTCAAGATATCAACAGAGCATCATATTTGCACACATGATAAAGGATGGCATAAATTATTTACCAATTAAAATTCAGCAACACAACAATGTGAGGGCCTTTATTGCATTTTTGGATCATTCAACTCTATTAAGAGGAACTCCTCTGTTAACGTAGCAATACGTATATTTGTTATTCACTGACTCGATCCACGTTCATTTTAGTCTACCCCAATTCCTAGCTGCTCCTTACACTGTCAAATTTATCAAGCATTCTGTCACTCATCGTAACTCCCAGGTTTAACAATCTCAGCTGCACAGTTCAAATCATCTCAAGCAATACTCCCTCATTCAATCCTCATAAGAGGCTGCTAATGCTAACTACTTCAAAAAACACTCATTCCTTGTTCTATCTTTTATTTTAGTTGTCCTCATCCGTCTTTATTCTAATTTTGGCCACAATCATCCCTTAGGCAATATTGTTTCTTAATTTCCTAACAGTTGGATCCGTAAAACATATATATATAAGTTGTCTTCAACTTAGTAGGTATGTTGAGCCCTTCTCCACTTTCACTAGCCTTGCTTCAATTCTATGCAGCAATCCCTTGAACCTCATTATCATGATGAAAGATGTGCAAGGCCATCATAATGGTCACTCTTGGGCTTTCTTAAACCATCGATATGAACAACACCCTCCCTATTAAAGTCGCATTACACGTGCCACTCTCAATCTTTAAATTTTAAATCCTTTAAATTCTAAACTTTCTCTTGGCATTTCTCCTCCAGATTATCCCTCTAGCCATACCAGCTAATACTCATCCGCGAAAACATACATGAAGGGAACTTGTCTAAAAATTATGCACTGCAGTTTTTTTTTTTTTTTTTTTTTTTTGAGAAAAAAATTATGCACTGTAGTTCATTCATAGTTAATGCAAAGAGGTCAGGATATAAAGCCCATCTTTACTATAAATATGTGGTGATAGGAAAAGAACTATCTATCTCCCCTTGAATCTTGCACATAACTAAACTATTGGATCCTTGTTTTCTTTCCCCTAAAACCTAGCACAACATTTTCCTCGAGACCTTCGCATATGCTTTATATATGTTACTATTATTTATTAATACTACTACTTTTTGCTAACAAGGATGCAAAGGACTGTTAGTGCACCACCCTAATTCCTCAAGCATGTGATGACTTCAATAGGTAAGCTTCATCAAAAATCATACATAGATCGCTTTATTTTTGAATCTTCCCAACAATCATCTACATAGTTAATAACAACTGATTTGATTTTATTTATACCATAATTAAATTACATCACACCCCAACCTTGTACTCATAGTCCTAATCCAGAGATAAAAGGGCTAAAATCATTGCAGACTTCCAATCCATATGTATCCTTAAATGGTGCTTAAAAATACCTCCAAAGCTTGGTAGAAAGGCTTAGCGAAAAGATACATGTTGTCGCAAGCAAGCACTGCAAGGTAATCGTCTTCCCAATATGCTTAAGGTGTGAGTATTATCAAGACCTCTATAAGTAACATTTCGATCGATGAGCCATGGGCGTCCGATGTCTCAATGCCCCACCTTCATGGGCATAACATCGTACCAGACCTCCTCTCTCTTTCCCAAGAAGAAGGAAAGAAGCACTTGGTGTGTGACGTGCTTTGAAGTATCATCAACCCAATTGACATTGCATGACTTTGGATGCTCCAGAGGCTTGAGCCCCAACTTGTCCACCAAGTGTTGTGATGTCACGTTCATGCTGTTGCCTCCATCTATGATCATGATGATGCTGCCATTGCCTCCCTTGACACTGGTCCAGAGGTGAAATTTATTAATTCCTCTGAGCGTCATCAACTTCTTCCCCTCAGTGCAAATGCATGCCTCCACCAAGTACTAGTTCATTCTTGATGCTCGGCAGTTCTTCTATGAGCTAATCACATATTGGTGACCCCATCAAAATGAGGCAACACTTACAAAAGTAAACTCTGAAAAAAGAATTGGACTCTCCGGGCAAGAGATTCCTTTTCATGACATGCATGATAAAAGATTCATCTCCTAGAGGAGTTGGTTGGCTCAAGGTTTGTCTTCGCACCAAATATCACTCCCCAACCCAAAAAAGAGGAGAAAAAGCAACATCCTTTCCTCTCTCTATCAAAGTCTATTCCTATAAAAGTGTGTTTTGCCGATCACAGTTGGCCTCGGAAGAAAAAATAACTAAGTGACAATAATCCTACACTAACCTCTTAGTCAATATGAAAGACGTCATTACCAAGTTGTACGCCATTCATCTGAGCCCCCGTCCAACCTCCATATAAATTTTCATGTCCTTAATTACTAACCAGTTTGAAGGGATAACAAAGCCAACATCTCCCAATAAACTATACTTGATACCACATATTAAATGCTATGAACAACCGCTTGAGGATTAATGAGATAATCCTTACATCTGAATGGGCAACTTTTAAGTGTCAACATGGCCGCTCTAGGCTCTTCCTACATTTTGCAGTCATTCTTATTTGTTCCTACTTGAGCATAGGGACGTGTTCACTCCTCTTGGTGACGAGGCAATGACTTGCGGCTGGCAGAATGTAACCAGTCAAACAGAGATAGTATTCAAGTCCAAATTGGCAGGACTTGGTTGTTACCCACTTCTGCAATTTTAACATTGCCCTCCTTAGTCGTGGAAGAAGTTTCCCCATAAACCTGACCACCATCTGAAGAGAGTTATCCAGTCAAATTATCATTCCCTGCATATTGGTTAATATCGGCATAATACCTTGTCTACAATGTGGTCTCCTCCTCTTGGGCAGATGCTTAGGACCATGCTTGGCTTCCAACCTGATTTTCTTGCTTGCTGAGGTATGTGTACCAACATCCAATTCTGACACTTGGGGTTGACATTTGGATCAAAGATAAACCTCTAGCAATAGCCTCCACTGCTTATTTAAAATTGCATATAATCGATTCACTGCTCATAAATCTCATATGGGTGGCTAATTTTCACTATTAACAACATCACATGTTTAACATCTTGTAGGCCTCCCTGCCGTATTCAACATGCAAACTATCAGCAAAGCACATGACTGAGGCATTGAAGTAGAAATAGTGGCATCACTGCCCTCCAATTCTTTCTACAAGAACATGTGAAGTCACTGATGGATCCCAGTGGTGGGTAACTGAAACTTTACCGCTACACCAAACCCTCAAATGTTTATCACCATGTAGATCTCCCCCATCATCTCGAACATGCATCACTTGACTAGCATCAACTGTCATGGTGTTGAAAGAGAAGTAGCAAAAACTTCTCATTGAACTCCTTCAAGTTTCTCAACAGCAATGCCAAGTCCTTGTGGCATGTTCCTTACCTTCCAAATGTCTTGATACAAACGTGGCTTGCAATCAAAGACAAAACTATTGTCCGTGACAAATCTTTCTAAGCGAACGTGAGGTCATAGCCCCCGGTATGATGTCTGTGAATACATCCTAGAGACAAGTCCTGACATCCGTCTCCATTGTCTTCATAGACAGCAAATATGGCTGCATTTTAGTCGACACCATTTTAGCTCACTCCCCCTCATTCCACTAGTCTTGCCTTCTAAAGCTACTATGGTGCACCAAACCTCACAACTGCACAGGGACTTCATTGTGATAGCCGCATCATTTTAGTGTTTGGACTAAAAGCAACCACTATATTTTCAAAGGCAAGGAATAGCTACCTAGAATCTCAGCCTACTAAAGCAAAACTGGTTGACTTCTGGCCTTCAGAGAGACATTAACCACCCCCCCCCCCCCCCCAAAACAAATAATTCTGATTAGTTCTTGATGAAGGGAGAGTGTTCTCTCTTCATCACCCTTTCCTTTTCTTGTTTCATCCTCCCCATAAAATTTACTACTTCATATTTTAATGAAATTTGGATGGTTCGTTCATCCTTCAGTAATAAAGTAGTTTTTGTTTTATAACAAAACCATTTTTATAACAATCATGTAATGTTAAAAGCTAACATCCAACATACTTAAAGAATATCAATCAGATTCAGTAAAGTTGGTTACCCCGCCCGCATAAAGAAAACATGTTCATACTGCACGAAAAGGAAAGATAATGCCCTTAAATCTAACCAATAACATAACAATAAAACTATCAAAAGATTGCAATATTCATCAGCCTTTATAAAGGTAAACCGGAAACCTACCTAGCTGGTAGATCATATGCATTGGTCACTTTGGCCATTCCAGTTCGGCAGCCGCCCTGCAAACAAATTAGCAAAATAAATGAACTAAATTTAACTAAACTATCAAAAACAACACAGCCCGCAATAAATTCGGTCGTACCAACGTCGCACATTCTTCAGCAAGTCCAGGTCCAGCTGCAGCATGCAAGCCAGGGCTGCTATGTGCTTCATCTAAAGTCTACCAATCAATCCAAACAAATACATTTAAGTTCTCAATCCAAACAAAATTTACCATTTTTCATTCCAAATCATTAAATAAGAAGCAATTAAGAGTTCAACCTCATTGCTTGAATTGACAACAGCATCGACCTCGAGATTCCAAGGGTTCCCTCTCCAGAGGTAAATCTTGGAATTGATCGCGTGGTCGACCGGAAACCTGGACTTAACTCCGCCTCCTCCTCCGTCGGCCCCATTGGAAGAAGTGAGAGGATCCGAGAAGTAGGAGTAGGGCAAGGAAGGATCCTCGTTGGCCGGAGATCGCTGGTCTGAATCCGTCCATCGCGGGACCTGATCGAGCCTCACAACCACGTCTCCGCTGTCCGTCGGCATCCCTCCTCGTGTGGCGCTCGTCGCCACACTCCGATACATCTCACCGAGCCCTAGCTCTCGAAACTTTATGCCTCAAAAATCCTTCAATTCCGCTAAAATGAGCGAAATTCACGGAACTGGAACCCTAATTTGAACGCGATTGAATGAATCCATGAGAGCATCGATTTAAGGGTAACAAAGATCGAATCTTTCTTTACCTAATTCCGATGAGAAGCTTCGGAATTTAGGTAAAAGGAGAGCCGGATTCTGTTCACGGATAGGGTTTGACAGCGAGAACGAAACTGGAATCCGAAGCACGTAGGGTTGGGATCGAAGAGGAGGCCTATATTGGGGACGAGGGAGATCGGAATGATTGAGAGTTTTCTTGCAGCGAATTATTCGGATGAGAGAAAAGACATAAAGATTAAAAAAAATACCTGATGAAAATGAGGTTTATTCTGATTGACACATGAATTGTAAGCTGACGAGACGAGCGGGGAGAGAGAGGGGACCAGGAAAACGTGTTTGCTGTTCGTTAGATAACAGCATCTATCGCGAAACAATGACGGCTTAATGTGGCTGTCTGTTTAGTTGTCCTGATTGGCTTGAGGCCTAACTAGGGGTGCCATCGGATCGGATACGGATCGGATATTACTTCTACCATATTCATATCCGCACCCAACCTTCGGATACGGATACGGATACGGATATTGGCGGATGTGAAAAAATGATATCCGTATCCGCCAAAATCGGATATCAGATATAAATCGGATATTAGCGGATCGGATGCGGATACTAATCGGATATGTTAAAAAATGGATATGGTTAAAGATAAATTAAACAGAAATACTTATATTACTTTTATCTCATCTACTACAATATTAAATGTGATACATACTATGATATTATTGTGTACATATCAATACATTCATCATATTCATTGTCATTTGACTTCTATAACAATAGATTACACGTCCTCCGATGCTAAATGCCGATTCGGATGCCATGGTTGATGTCGAAATACTCAAAATATCATATGGTGCTCTTGCAAGAATCGAATAATTTTCACTATTACTTTTTCACCAACTCAAAATATCAAAATTTAATACCTTATTTCATTGAAGAATAGTCTTCTCCATACCGATATCATTATGAAGCATGCAACATTCGGATATCGGATCGGATACGAATAAGATATTACTTTTACCATATCCGTATCCGCACCTACCTTTCGGATACGGATACGGATACGAATATTGACGGATGTAAAAAAATGATATCCGTATCTGGATTGGAGGCGGATTCGGATGCGGATATCCGCAGATAATCCGTATCCAGTGGCACCCTAGGCCTAACTGATAAAATCTTTTATAGTTATAAATGTATTATATTTATCTAAATTTTATGATGTTTGGTTGGTAATATAATATTGTAAGTGAAAAAATGTATTATATTTTATGGTATTTGGTTATCGTAATGTGTAAGTCGTAAGTGAAAAAGTTGATCATAAAATTAACTATTTGCTGATTTAAAAAGTTTTATATTGCAAATAAATATTAAAAATGTTAAATATTAAAAAAATAAAAATAAATTTGCATGACCATAAAATTAACTATAATCGGGCTGTAAGTGAGTGATAATTGGGTTGCAAGTGAGTGGTAATTGAGTTACGTAAGTCTTTTACGAATTACGATCCAGACGCTTAGTTGTAGTTGAGTTGTAAATCATTTACGAATTACAGACTTTTACGTCTTTTACCACGAAACAAACAGCCCACTGAAGTATGTGACAAAAGAGAACAAGCCTACCACATCCTCGGTGAAATAATCATTTCAGCACCACTTTGTTACAAGAGTTTGTGGCAAAAAAATATTAGGTGAGAAAAAATAATATGCACTAGCAGGCCCATCCTGTTACTTTTTTTACAATCGACCTTCATATACAATTCAATTTCTTAAGTAATTTAAATGATAATAACAATCCTAAAATCCTTGCCGTCACTGTTTTCTTCTTTTGATTGCAATCTTCAAACCACCAGCCAACTATGAGCTTGCGCTGGATCGTTGACGGGGAACCAAACGGTTAAGAATTATTAGGATTTAGATTTGAAGAGAGAATAGATTTGATTGATATTAAGAGTTTATTTAAATTTAGATTTGGATATATTTGATTAAGGTTTTATTTTATCAATAATTACATATATGGTGCACGAATTGTAGATTATACATAGCTATGAAAAAGTCTTGAGAATATGTCAGATCGTAATTAGGAAAAAAAAAAACTCACTCACAAAACTTAATTCGCTTCAGTCATCTTTTTTTTTTTAAGAAAGGACGCACGCTCACGTGTCAAGCGCAGAAGTGCTACTGAGAATTGCGCGCCAACGAGTCGAGCACAAAAACATTATTGAGCACGTTTTAAAGCAGTGAAAAAGACTTAAGTGTCGAGCGCAAAAGTGCTACTGATAATCTCATAAAAATATCATGTTTTGGAATCTTTATAGAACTGCGATGTCACACTCCTCTTTATTAGGACTCGATGTCACACTCCTCTTTATTAGGACTGTTCTTTTTATTAAGACTGTCACCATGATTATAATTCTTACAAAAATGTTTTGTTTTTGAGTATTTATTAGGACTGTGTTTATGATTGTAATCCTCACAAAATATCATATTTTTGAATCTAATTATGTGATCGATTCGATCAGATTCTCTCTATTATCTTGAGATCGAGATCAAATAATTCATGGTGTTGGAGCTGCTCGCGACGAGACTCACCTGCAATAAGAAGCATGCTTCTTTAAGGCAAGGGCGAAGAACATATCTGAATCTGAGAAGAGAATAAAAAAAGAAACAAAATTATATGGAAAGAAGATCTGATCTGTTTGATTGCTTTTTGCTGACGTGAATGCAATTGAGACTCAACAAATTATGAAGAAATAAGTGATTGTAGCCAATTTTTATTTAAAAAAAAAAAGTGTCTGTAATCCAAGTCCTTTGTCACAGAGCAATTTAAGGATCAGACTTCACAGGATTTAAAGTGGAAAATAAAAATAAAATATTTATGGCTCATTCGTCGAAATAAAACTAAAGGACAACAATCGTATTTTTTTTAGCGTCTTTGAGAATTCATTCTCTTGTTCTATATATACCCCATATTAGACTCTTCTTTCTACTTGCAATTTCCAACAAAGAAAAAGGAAAACAAGAGGTATATTGATTCTTTAGCTTTTTCTAAGGTTTTACCTTTTATAGTTGTGATTTTCTCAAGTTGTGATTGAAATTTTTTTTCAAAAAAGAACATCCTTTTTAATACTTATATATTGTATTGGTTGCTCTTAAATTTTGTAACCTCTCCCATCACAAGAATAAACTTTTGGCACGAGCTAGTTGCACTTTCTCTTAGTTAGAATTAGAGATAATATGTGTTATAATTTGACGGAAAAAATATCTGATTCTGTTTGAAATTCTCTTCACATTTTAACCAATTGTGATAAAATAGCATCTTTCAGTGATATTAATTTAAAAGTGATGAATCATCATACTTTTGGAATTTGTCAATGTAAACTTGACAAATTTAACTTGTTTTAAATAATTTCGTATTTTTTTTTCTTACTATGTTTCATTAATTTAACTGAAAAATTAAGATATCGGATGAGGAGTGAAACTCAAAACAAGAACATCCACGTATTGATTTGATCTCATAAGCGGGACCATCACCCAATGGCATGTTGTCACTAGAAGCAAAACGATGCATTTCTTTCAGAATCTCCTAATTGTTCCAGAGCAACCAGAAAGAAATTCTTTAATCAGAAAGAATCCTCAGATGTAGGAGATCTATTCAGAAGTTTTCACAACTCAATCGTGTATGATGAAATTATCAAACAATTGATCTTTTATAACTCTGTCTGCAACTCATTAGAGGCTCGGAAAAACAAAGAGAAGATGGATGAAAGCTAGCCTTGCCGCTGAAAGTAACATTGCAGTGGAAAATCCAGCTTCTCCTCCTCAGCCCAGTTTCAAAACTAATAGCAATTTTATCAAAGACTTTGCATCCTAAAAGACACATTCAATGAAGTTCTCAAGTGCTACATGGTACGAAAATTAATTTTAACAATTTTCCTCCATTAATAGACTTACAATTGGTTAATTTTATATTACTATTGTATAAACTTTCACGGTGCAGGACAAGAAAATTACTCATCGTCAGATGGTTGATCTCATACAAAAGACAAACAGGGGAAGACGAGTTGTTGGTTAATACTATAAAAATTATTCAATGATTTGGTACAATTAATGATAATTTCATGTAAAGTTATACACTAAGATTTCTTATAGGGAAAAAAAAATGGATTTGTTGGCAATAAACTTTTTCATAAAATCTTATTTCAAAAAGTAAACATATATCACAGATTAATAATTCTGAAACGTACACTTTAAAGAATTGTCTCGCAGTTGAACATGAGTGGGATTCAATAATTAGTGACTGTTTTAAGTTTGTACTTATGAGTAAACATTTACTTGTTTTCTTACAGTACAGGTGATGGCAACAGCAAATATCCCCAAATTTGAAACAAAAATGAAGAGTAATCCAAAATAATGCGTGAGAGGGCGATTACTAATGAATGCACTTCACCAGAAGTCAATTGATGATAGAAATATATTCTGATTGGAGTTTGTCTCTTAAATTTCTCTATTTGTTATTGCTTATTATGTTTCTTTACTCTTAAAAGTTTTTTTTTAGCTTAATGATGAGTTTTGTGATTTACTTAATATAATCTTTCAGTAATTATTATAAACACAGAGATTATAGAGTAAAATTTTGATGACAAGTACATAATTTTCATATCAATTCCATTGGAGAATTTCTCTTAGAAAACAAGAAATTCCATTTAGAGAAGGAAAGAGGAAATAACGTAAAAGGAACAATCTTTTAAAAAAAACCAATGTCTATAATATAACAATTTACACCAAAACTCCACTTAACGCTAATAAATGAGTAATAGACTAACATGTTCAAGAGAATCTTTGTTTATCATATAAGTATCAGAAGATAAGCATTAAGAGTGCATTATGAGAAGTCCCAAATATAAATTGTAATTTGTTTACTGGACATGCATGATTCTAGAAAAAAAAGACAGATTACAGTACAAAGAGATAGTATTGTGATCAGATATTTCAACCCAATAGAATGTTGAAGGCACCCCATGGATGAAGGAACCCCCAAAACTGATAAAAACACCCCCCAAAAAATCAAAAAATCCCTCCAAAAACCCTTTTCTTCTTTCTCCTCCGGCCTCCCCCAATCCCTCCCCCCGCCGGTGATCTCGCGCCCCCCCCCCCCCCCCCCCCCCCCCAACCAAACAACCACACACACACACACACAAACGAACTTCACCCCCTCTCGATCTGTTCGGCCAGACTGACCGAATAGACCAGATTCTATTTGACCAGTACTGGTCGAACAAAATTGTGATGACCGAATAGACCAGATTCTATTTGACCAGTACTGGTCGAACAAAATTGTGATAGGGGGTGAAGATCGTTGTGTGTGTGTGTGTGGGGTGTTGTGGGGGGGGGGGGGGGGGGAGAAGGAGGGGGGAGGAGGTGGGGAAGGAGGGGGTGGCCGGGGAGGAGGAGGAGCGGGGGTGGCTGGGGAGTGGGAGGCGGTGGGGGAGCAGGAGTTGTTGTGGAAGGGGAGGAGGAGAGAGGGGTTTTTTAGACTTTTCACCAAGGGTGAAATAGTCAAAAAAAATTTAGCAAACTTGTAATAATTTTTAGAGATTTTTGGAGTGCCTTGATCATTCTTTGGGGGTGGAAATACCCGATCCCATAGTGTTAGGTGTCCAGATTCTTCGGGTGACATTATGCCCTTTCTCGTCGTCTTCCCTTTCTCAAATCAAAATAATTTTACAACTGGAATTTTGTTTTTATTAACAACTATGATTATATTTCATTTTAAGTTTTACTTATTTGTTGTCGACTATTTATAATTGTTCTTTTGTATTTCATTCTCAGTTATCAACACAGAACAAATCCTGATCGCTTATTTCCACCCTTTTAGTATATGTGGTTATTTTTTTAAAAAATCTTTTGTACTTATTCTAAAATGACCTATAATAATTATTGCAAAAACTACATGTAACTAGCTATATTTTTTATATTGTTGTTCATCTTCTAAGCAATACTAATGCAATATAAAAGAAAAGCATTCACTTGATTTTAGGAAGCTAAAAAAAATCCTTTGCCAACATCTCTACTTGTGTCATATTTGATCAGCGCTTGAACAGCACCACCAGCAGCTGCTCGAGAAAATTCAAATTTTGACATACTTTCGTTTCAATTATATCATCCACTGTCACTCTCCAACAACGATCACTGAATCAGATATTTTCAAACAGAGAGTGAAACATAACCCCCCACTCTACAAGTAGATGCAGTTCAACAAGCATATAAATGCAGAGAAACGATTCTGTCTCTAAAAATTTGTTGGAATCATTTCTGGTAACAAGAAGGAAGAAAATAGAGCAGCAACAGAATTTCATCCACGGGCATCCAAGAACACTTAATTTTCATTGTCTGTTCGACAAAGTGCCGCAACAAATCTTGATTCACAAAAAGGCCAGAGAGGCAACAAGTCCACATACATCCTCAAGTGAATAGGCACATAACTCAAAAAATCTTTTAATATAACAAGGCCTAGATGCAGCATTTTGTAGTACCCAACCGAAGAATAATTTTTATATAAGATACATCTCAATAATCACATCTAAGGAATAAAAAAAAAAAAACAAACCAAAACCCACAAATTCGAAGAGACAAATAACACATCCTAGTGTAATTTTTCTCGACAATCTTGAACAGATGTATTCTCACCGATATCCGCCTCCATATGGCTGTTGTGAACCGTAGCCACCCATGCCCGTTCCCATCATGGGGTTATAGCCGGACCCGGGCATGCCGGGGCCTTGAGCGGGAGGTCGCATTTGAGATGCCTGATTCATCCCCATGGCCCTGTTCATCCCCATGCCAATCCCCATAGGTTGATTCATACCCCCGCCGTAACCGCTCATCCCCACGCCCATGCCCATGCCAGGACCCCCACCAGCACCCATGCCCATGCCCATGCCCATGCCTGGACCCCTTCCCATCCCACCAGCAGCACCCATGCCCATGCCCATGCCCATGCCGATGCCGGATCCCACCATGGGGTTTGAAGGTGGTGCAAGGCCACCGGCGCTTGCTCTTCCAATGCCAGAACCTGAGCCCATAGCTTTGCCCATGGTTATGGTAGATGATATGGGAGCTGCAGAGATCTTTTCTTTCCTTTTCTCCATCCGATTGATGGCATCAAAGTCAACTCCGATGTCAGCCAATGGATTAACTTTAGCTGTACACAAAATAGATTTCAGTCGAGTGTCAATAACTCAAATAACGTTATTGCCACACGGAGTGGGAAAAAACAAGACAGCACTTACCCCCAGAAATGTTCAGATTGACCAGGCCTCGGTTCAATGTGTCAGCCCAAACTGTAGATTTGGTCTCAAATTCCTTTGGTGGTTGTGCTTTTGCAGGCTGTCCCGCTGCAGCAAGAGCAGTTGGGAGGGCGGGCAGGGAAGAAGAAAAGCCTGGTTGAGTAAGATGGTTTATAGTAGTAGTCTGCAAATTTGGTGCACCAACAGGCTGAGCTGGAGGCTGTGGAGCCAATGTAGTTGGTGGTGCAGATTGTGGAAGATAGTTCACATTCGTTGTATGCATATTTGTGGTATATGCAGGTTGTTGCACTGGCTGTTGAGGAACAAAACCCAAGGATACAGGTTGTTGCGCTGGCTGTCGAGGAGCGAAACTTGCGGATCCCGGTTGTTGCACTGGTTGTTGAGGAATGAAACCTGAGGACACAAGTTGTTGCACTGGCTGTTGAGAAACGAACCCTGAGGATCCAGGGGGAAGAACAGCACCATGAAAACTGTAGTTTGCTTGCGATGCAGGAAATTCACCGGCCATAGATGGAGGGTTTGCAGCAAACTGTTGGTGACCATTCGCAATAGCAGGCGTATATGTGAGACCCCCAAGGGATCCCCAAAATCAAAGGTCGGGGCTGTTTCCACCTTCGAAGGCGCAGGAGGTTCAGCGCCTTGAACTACACCAGAAGGCTGGAAAGAAGTGACAGATGCAAAACCCTGTTGTTGAGCTTGAAAATTATCTTGGGTTGTTGCCTTGAATGGGCCATCTCCAAAAGGATCTTCATTAGGCTGTGTAGGTTGTCAAACAGGAGTAATTGTGGCCCATGTTAACAAATACAATCGACTATATATTCTTAGGGCATTTCATGATGTATATTAATGTCATCCAAAATATACGGTCAAAATACCTGGCTGAATGCAGTGGATGCTGCTGACAAGGCACAAAGTTTGTCCCAACACCTGAATTTTCTGGGACATCAGCTTCAGAAGTGGTCCCAAAACTCACTGGCACTAGAGCCAATGAATTAATTGGATCTGATGCAGATTGATTTCCGAACAAGTCAATTCCCGCACCGGTTGCAGGAGCTGTAGTAGCTGATCAAAAAGATGGAAAAGATCCAGTCAATTCTCATTACAGATAATGGCGCATGAGTAAAATATTCAATACTTGGTACCATTAAAGTAATGAACACATTCCTTGCCCTCAATGCCAATTTAACTAGAAAATCTCAAAAAGAATTATCATGAATTTTGCTGTGTGTTTTAAAAATCCTGGTATGAGAATCAACATATTGATACATACAGCAGGTACAATGTTCTTTACATTGAATTTGTCTAAGTATATGAGGAGGGGGAAATCACAATATCAAGGTCACATTGATAGAATAATGAGTGGTATTACATTCAAATTAGACAGTTAAAACCTACGATTGACAGAACTTTTACTTTACAAGTTGTCCGCAGTCAAAACCCAATACTTGGATGTTGTTAGTTCAGGCATGTATGGACTCTTTCCCCTAGGTTAATTTCACCAGCTGGTCTGTTTCGGACATTAATGTGACTCACCTCGGGGCTGGCAAGCACACATAGGATTAAAGAACGAAGAAGCAATTTTCAGTAAACTAGAGGCAAAACTGGGTCGAAACTAAATCCCCTTAGGACTGACAGGCTCGGGATACATGTGTATTGTGCAGTGATACTAATGCAGAATCAATTTTGAACTAGTGAAGTATATGAGAGCAAACCACAACTTGTCTGCAGTCAAAACTCAGACTACTATTATATGTTGTATTTTCTCAGCACGTATGGCTCTTCTACCAAGGGTTTAATTTCATAAGTTAGTAGGTTTCAGACATTCCCAAAAAAAAAAAAAAACATAAAGTTCAAAGCAGCCTATTGATCTAAAACTTCGATCCCTCAAAATAGTTTAATGTAAAGTTTACTTATAAAATAGTCAGGACAAAACTTTTAATTGTACAAGACAAGATAAAAGTCCAGATAAGGGATTGAATTGCCTGCTCACATTTTTTAGCAATTATGTAACAAGCTATCTAAAGATATGCCACAATCACTGGATTAACTGTGAGTGAGTGATTGATAAGCACACAGGATACTACACAAACATACAGCACAGTCATAACCTTGATGTATTATTGGTTATCGAATACTGGATTACTAGGAAAGCACATCTATTTGCAGTCCTCCATAAACAACAGGATAGTACCCTAAGAGCACTAGCCATATATGTCATATTATGACTGAGTAAACATAAATATTCAACAACTTTTATGCTAGCTTGTAACCTCACCAAGTCCACGTACGCTCTGCAGGAAATAATTAGGACTTGCTACTTCGCGCTGCCAGGAAGACAAGTGATGTTAAGTGAAATTTACTTTGATTGTCCACATTTAGAGATAGGGAAGTATTATGTAGTTAGAGGTATCTTCACTGTGCTTTCTTTTGTTTCATTACTGGGCTTTTCTTTGTGTCCATATGGAGCCACAAAGGATTTGTTTTTTTATTAGTTTGCTAAGCGCTTTTTTGTAAAGTTAAGTGTTTGCTAATCTTTCAAAATGGACTCTCTGGAATAGCATCTATTGATAAGATGAATTTCAGAGAAGCTAAATATTCTGGGGCCTCTACCATAAAAGCATAAAGCCTATAATATATGATCTCCTCTTTCCTCTCCTATTTTTTTTCCTCCCTCGTGAGCTCCCATGCAATCTGGCCTCTCTTATATACACATTCTTAGACTAATTCCTTGCACAAATCTACTTCAAACATTGATATTTCTTGATAAGCACTTATATTTTAAAAATACAAAATGCTTTGGCTATATAAAAAATCTTTTCTAAGAAGTGCATGACATGCATCAAAAACTCAATCGATCCTGTTCCGAATTGGCCTAGTCGGAACCGGATCAGCCTTCTCAGGTCTGAAACTGGGCCACGAGTCAACATTTTTGCATCGTTTGACTTGACTCGGGATGAACTCGGAGTTGACTTAGACGTATGGCCGAGTCAACGATAGACTTGGCTTGACTGGGCCGATACCAACAAGTCGATGCCAAGTCCATCCCGAGTCAAAACTGATCTAGAGCGAGTCGGCCATAAAAGCAAAAAAATAAAAAATAAAAAAAGAACACAAACTTACCTGTCAACCTCGACCTCCGCCCGAGAGCGGAGAGAGGGAGAGACAGTGAGAGAGAAACATTGGAGGGAGGGAGGGAGGGAGACTCTCTCCCCTCCCTCCGATCTCTCTCTGTCTCTCCCCCTATCTTCCCTCCCTCTGATCTCTCCCCCCTCTCACCCGATCTCTCTCTCTCTAACCCTCTCTCTCTTATAACCTTTCTTTCTTTCTTTTTAACTTTTTGGTATATTCAAATTTACCTCCATTTTTTCATATTTCTAAATTTACCCCCCAAATTCATATATTTCTTATATATACCTCCTCAAATCATCATATTTCCCCAATTATCCCTCAAAACAAATTTGTTTTGAACATGTAATACATGAAAATTGATGTTTATATATTTTTTAAGTTTTTTCGTGCCTTTTTCAGAATTTTTTGAGCTGTATTTGTAGCGTTTTGCGCGTATCGACAGAGTCCGTTCCGAGACCCCGCGACCGATGTGGAACAGTGCCTGCCGAGTCGACGATCGTATGGTTCAAAGACTCGTCCGAGTCGGAGACGAGTTGGCCGAGTCGTATCCGTCCCGGCCCGCTCCGAGACGAGTCCGAGTCACGAGTCGGTCAGCTCAACTCCGAGGAGACCAACTCGGCCGAGAATCTGAGTGGATTCAGCTGACTCGGCCGAATCGGTTGTGACTAGGCCGAGTCGGCTCGAAACGTATATTCACCCGTGACGAACGGGTATAAAAAAAAAAAAGAAAAGAAAAAATTTACCTCTCGCTCAGATCTGGAGATCGTCGTCGCTGCTCAGATCTGGCTATCGGCCGCTCCTCCCCAGTCCCAGGAGATGTTCCTCCCTCTCTCTCCCCCTCTCCCTCCCTCTGTTTCTCTCTCTCCCCTCTCCCTCTCTTACCCGCTCTCTCCCCTCTCCATCTCCCGTCTCTCTCTGTCTCTTTCCCTCCCCCTCCCTCTGTCTCTTTCCTCTCCCCCTCCCTCTCTCACCCACTCTTTCTTTCCTTTTTCATCTCCTGTCTCTCTCTGTCTCTTCCCCTCCCCCTCCCTCCTCTCTCCCTATTTCCGATCTCTCCCCCCCTCCCCCTCCGAGGTATAAGAGAAGCAGATGATGATGGTAGTGGTAAAGATGTGCGGGTTTTATCCAGTTCTAGTAGTGATGATGGTGAGGGTGGCGATGATAATAATGACAGTGATGGCGGTGATGGCGGCAGTGGTGATGATGACAATAATAAGGGCAACAATAGTACTGATAAGGAACTTATAGTCTTAAATGTCATATACAAATGTTGAGTTTGACATCAGGCTAACATTAGGGTGTGACATATATCCATGACTATAGACCACAACTTGAGAGATCCACGGGTACTAGTATCGGTTTGTCTACTTACCGTAGAGATAATTATGATGATGATTTTGTGCTTCATCGCAATTCAATGTGAAAATAGCTATATTAATATGTATTTATGAATGTAATTTGTGCAATTTACTATATTGTGCATGTATTTTGATATGTTTCTACCGACGGCGCGTGTATTTATATTTTCGCTTTATGTTTAGTGTGCTAGGTGATATGTTTTGGACATGTGATATATGAATTGGATGTCTACATTTTTTTAAGATTTGTCGTGATTTTTTCAGAATTTTTTGAGCTTTCTATCTAGCGTTTTGCGCGTATCGCCCGAGACCGATCCGAGTCGCCGAGACTGATCCGTCTCAGTGCCCGACTAATCGGCGGCCGAGACCGCGACTGTGAACCATGGACGACCGAGACCGCGACTTTGAACTGCACTGCATATATAAGCACAAGCAACACAAAAACGCCCTAAGAGAGACGATATTCATGAAAATGGGGATCTCCTTAACCTTTGTCAAGAGACTAAATATCATATAGGGACATTGTGAATTCTTCATACCCGTGGTTGAGCATCCTAATACCACAAATATTTTCATCCGACACCACGAGTCATTGTAAGCAAATTGTGTGGTTATGTTGTGGCCAAGATCCAACATGAATTGTTCCCATAGAATTTTTCTATATGTTAACATATGACAACTTACAGAAATACTTGCACGAAGCCCAGTTATGATTTAGGTAAGTTCAACATGAGGTTCAACAGAAGATTACAATTAAATTTACTCAAAGTAGATGATGCGAGTATGATATTGCCCAGATAATTTGACGGATAACCAAGAACCTCAAGACTAGTTCAGTACCTGGCATTGAACCACGGGGGTCAAACTCATCAAATTCATCACCTTCCTTGTTTAAGGCTGAAGCAGATATGCCAGCCGCAGATTGTTTAGGATCATGACTTATGCTTGCAGGGGAGCTTGCTTTAGATGCAGGTGGTGAATATGCTTTTGTTGCCGAAGGTCCCACATTCCCAACACCCCTTCAATTAAGAATTATGTCAGATGACAATATGTCTGGCCTTAAAGAAATATCACCACAAGAATGGGAATACATACCTTCCACCCTGCACATTTTCACGGGTATCTTTTATGATTCTTCATAGCTTGGAGGAGGACTTTGTTCAGAAAGCTTGCGTTCAAATCGTCTGATTACAAAACTATCAGTTAATACTAGAAGATGCAGTAAAAATTTCTGAACACAGACAAGAAAATGCAGAAGGATGACTGTGAATCTCAGTTAAAATGAAAACCCACTTCTCATCTTGAGATGGCCCGTCAGCTCTACCACCATTATGTCTGCAGCAAAGAGTAAATGGAATCAGCCTTGAAAATCAAATACGCTAGAGCATCGTTTTTTAAAATTCTACGAGAAAAGAAGAACTTGATCGGGAATAAAAAGGATAGCACAACACATTGAGGAAACTGGGGGCATCAGAATACATTATAATGAACAATAAAGTATACTGTGAATCATTAAAAAGAGTATCTTCTCACTGAAACAGAAACGAATTAACATGGACATATCTGATTGGCAGCAAGACTTGAAAATGAAGTGGGAAGTTGTGCATACCGAGATGAATAACGATCATCGTCTTCAGAAAAACGGTCCCCGTCTCTGTCAAAGCTCCTGTTTCTAGGGCCAAACTGATGGTCATCACTTCCCCGTCCTCCTCTGTAGTCGTCGTCTCTGTAATTATCTCTTCCATAGCGTTCATCAGAATCTCTACCATAGCGATCTCCATCTCGGTTGTATGAATCACCACCTCTTCCATATCTTTCATCATCCCTAGAACCCCAATCTCTTTCTCTTCCATACCCATTTCGATCCTCATCTCTATATCGGCCTTCAGAACGATCATCATCATAACGGTCACCATAACCTCCAGCCCCCGGATATGAATTTCTGCCGCCTGTTGAATATGTACTTCGATACCTGTATAATAACTTGAGGTATTAAAATACACATCAAATATGCAGCAAGAGATAGAATTTTAAGAGGAGGGAGGAGGAGACTTACTTATCCCTGTTCGCAGCAGCTTTCTGTCTGACCTCCTGTATTTTCTCTTTATCATTTACTAGAGCAACAAGACTCTGAGATTTCCTTCTGACATTGCTTCCCTGGTCTCTCGCACTAGAATCAATATACTGGAAGTCGGACAGGGTCTGGCATATTGATATGAGAACCAGTCAAAACATTTTCATAACCAAGCAGAATAAGCTAGAGCAAAGATTATGATTAGTAGGAGGGGAAAGCCAAAGAGTTGAGTGTATTACTTGTATCTGGTAAGCACGTTCCCTGATCTCATCGATGACACGTTCAGATCCATGACCAACAAGGTATTCCAAAACAGTCAAAGCCTGAAGGCCCAAATAACAAATAGATAATTCCAACTTAAATCAGTAAACTAAAGCACTGATTGAAGCCGAGCATTATAAAATTCCAAATTTTCAGAAATGCCAATCACAAAAATAGCAAATGAGAGAAAACTACACATCCAACTGGGGAAATAAGCAATGCCCAGACCTTGTAGACGTGGCGCCAGTTTTTTCCAGTGTCATTGAGCCTCTTCCATATTACATGCATGATCATCTGGTATTCATGACTGCACAGTTTATTAGTGCGTGATTATATATATTGAAGAAATAAAACAGTGAATTAAGCATCCTGAAAAATAAGCTTACTAGTTACGAGTAGCCTGGGCAATATCTGCTAGATGGGACCCATGAGGTCCCCAAGGCTCATTGCTTGTAGCATCAAGGATCTGAAAGGCATTAGAAAGGTCAATAACTTTTACCGGTCTCTCTTGTCTATGATTTCAAACAATGCAGAGAAGAAAATATCAAAAAGCTTGATGCTTACAAAATGCAAATATTGGATCACTTACCTTCTGCTCTATTCCAGGAACCTTCAAAACTTTCTTGTTCACCTCTCTCTTGCTGCAAAACATTAAAAAGAAATAAGTAAGTCTAATCTACCCAATCAAGTGAGAAGGCACCACTAGAAAGGCTACTAAACATATTGGCTAATGACAAGCTTCAACTCAAAATCTATGGTTAACATTCCAAAATAAGAACCAAGTAGAAGGAGGGAACAAAGAATTAAAACTCTTACAGATCCCGAACAGTTTGATCAAAGGCTTTCTTCATGACTGCTGTAGAGTTGGCGTAATTTCCTTCTCAGTTTATCCAACAAGGAACTCAGAGCCCCCTACACTTAACAACATATAGATGGTGAGCAACAGGAGGAAAAGCAACATAACCAAAGGGTCAACAGGTTACACATTAAAAAAACTGAAGAAAGCCCCCTAATTGCTTTAGCCATAAAAACAAATATAAACATATTTTCCACTAGATGACATGATCATTCCAACAACTTGAAGAACAAATAAAAATGCTCTGTCATTATAAAAAGCATTAAATTTGTCCAAAATGGAGTCTGGTTCAAAAGAAAACTACATGTACAAGATTTAACATGATAAAATATCATACTTTCAGTTCAAAATTATGATATAACTTTAAACCCATTCAAATTCTCTGGAAGTAAATTCCACTAGATCATCAGAAAATAAATAAAGTAAGCGCATACTATTTGTTCAACAAACAGAGGAAGAATCGACGAGTTCATGCAACGAAACCAGTAAATTTACACGCAAGATTCTCCTAAACTCTCTGGAAGCAAATTCCACAAGGTCATCACATCAGTATTGTGAACAATGACAGAAATCACGCAAATAATGAATTCATGGCATAAAATCAGCAAAACACAGGCGAGATTCTTCCAAAGATAACTAATTGAGCTCAATTCCGGCATAATTAACCAACACTCCCTTTTATAAAATTAAATTTCCATTCAATCAATCTAAAATAAGATCACAAAATAAGATATTTAAAGTAACACGGATCAATATGGAAAGCACAATAAATGAGAATTTCCATTGATATAAAAATGTAAAATTCAGAATTTTCACCCAGAATCCAAGCGAAACCAACAAAACATCTAATTTTGTTAAGCTATATAACATGGATGAAACTCAACCAATTAAGAACAGAAAAATCATTCAAAAAGTATAAAGAGCAAATGATAATTAGTAAAGAAAAACTAGAGATAGTAATTGATTCGATGAACGTAAAGATCTAAATAGCCACCAGAGCTAAATAACGAACCTCGAGAGATGGATCGAGATCGGATCTGGGAGATTTCGAGGACCGGATCGAAGAAGCGATATAAAATTCGTCGGGAAAAATCAGCCAATATGTGCCGACTTTCAGGGGTTTTGCTCTCCCTCCCAGGCTTCTTTGGATCCGAGAGGAGAGAGAGAGAGATTGGAGGAAAAGGGAGGAGGACAGAGAAGCAGACGAAGGAGAGAAGGGGGGAGAGAGAACGGGGGAGCAGAGGACACGTGTCGGTGGATTTGGTATCGAAGGCGATTGTGAATCTTTGTGGAAATTTTTACGGGATATGTAATAACTAGGGGTGCCACCGGATACGGATTATCCGCGGATATCCGTATCCGAATCCGCCTCCAATCCGGATACGAATATCATTTTTTCACATCCGTCAATATTCGTATCCGTATCCGTATCCGAAAGGTAGGAGCGGATACGGATATGGTAAAAGTATATCTTATTCGTATCCGATCCGATATCCGAATGTTGCGTACTTCATAATGATATCGGTATGGAGAAGACTATTCTTCAATGGAATAAGGTATTAAATTTTGATATTTTGAGTTGGTGAAAAAGTAATAGTGAAAATTATTCGATTCTTGTAAGAGCACCACATGATATTTGAGTATTTCGACATCAACCATGGCATCCGAATCGACATTTAGCACTGGAGGACGGTAATCTATTGTTATAGAAGTCAAATGACAATGAATACGATGAATGTATTGATATGTACACAATAATATCATAGTATGTATCACATTTAATATTGTAGTAGATGAGATAAAAGTAATATAAGTATTTCTGTTTAATTATCTTTAACCATATCCATTTTTAACATATCCGATTAGTATCCGCATCCGATCCGCTAATATCCGATTTATATTGATATCCGATTTTGGCGGATACGGATATCATTTTTTCACATCCGCCAATATCGTATCCGTATCCGTATCTGAAGGTTGGGTGCGGATATGGATATGGTAGAGGTAATATCGATCCGTATCCGATCCGATGGCACCCCTAGTAATAACTCGTTCAAGAGACCCAGAGTACTTAATTACGAGAGTGCCCTTTAGTTGCTTGTGTAATTCTTTTTTTTTTCTTTTTAGGAAATTATAGATAATCAGTCCAAATAATTTCTTACCGCACGGGCTGTATCCGGGATTTGGATACGAGGCTTCCCACGGCTCCCTCTTACTAATTCTTTCCATTGCTAAAATATAAATGGCCCCCCAAATAAGAATTAAGATATTTATTGAAGTACCCTCTCTTTTCTTTCATTGGCGTCTTTAACTTGTGAAAATAAGTCTTTACTCATAAAAAAGTGACGCGGGATGTGGAAGCGAACATACCGGCTAGCTCTCGTTCTAACGTCAACGAACTCTGGAGAGAACCTTCAGATAACAACGCACCTGACTCCACGAGCACAACACTAGAATCCACAATAAAAAATAAGCAACTAGAATCCAAGAGCAATAGAGGAGATAAACTCAAAGTTTATTACTCAAAGTCGAATAATTGTTGATTACAAAAACAAGAATACAATGGCTTTTTATAAACTTACAAGAAGAATATTACTCTTGTTAGGAAACTATAATCTATTCCTAAAAGAAAAAAAACGAATTAAAAGAGTCCATATCTATTTAGGAAAACTAATTCTAATCTTAATAAAATAAATAAAAAATTAAATGATAACTTTTTTCCTAATTAAAAATGTCTTCAGAAATTCTTGTCCCTTCAGTAATCCAATCAGAAGTCAACCTGAAAATCCAAATATTTATTACCCTGCTCCTTACATCAAAAGAAAACGAAAAAGTGAAAATAAGAGTTTATTTGTCTAACGAGATCTTTCTTTTTTTTCTGACAACATTAAAAGTTGAAATAAAAAAAATAAGTAATCAAGATTATTAAAACTTCAATGGTTAACACCAACTCTTTTAAATATCAAATATACCCAGGAAAAAATTAAATAACTGACAAGATCAAAACAGTCATCCACGAATAATAACGAGAATATTGTCCAGATAGGAGTGATGCTTCGATCGATGGTAACAAAGGCAACACTTTCCTTGTAATTTTTCTACAACCAAATTACTGAGTAGTCAAAGGGCACCTGTAGGGCCCCAATAGAGTGGTGGGAGAGAGAACAATCTGATATGATCAACATTACTATTATTCATATAGCACTATAGCAGTCAAGGTGAAGAGAAGACAGAGATAACGAGAACTGGAGGGGATTATCTATAATTTACCGTTTTCTTTTTGTGTACTATTTTGATTAGGACTATAGTACAGCAATATTATGAGTATGTTTTTTTTTTTTTTTTTTTTTTGGGTTATGTAACTACAATGTCTACATGTTCTGCTCTCATAAATAATATACACAATTAATTTTTTCAACCGATTTAATATTATTTTAAATATATATTTTAAAAAAATAATTTTCTATCGATCATTATAATATTATTATAATTATAATTCTAATCTGAATATTATTCTTCAACATACACATTAACATTTTTTATTACCATGAGCCGTGCTGTACTCCCAAGTCTTAACTGGCACCTAGTTGTTTCTGAGAGAGCAGAATTGTCGCCTAATTTCTTTGAGATTCCCAACAAATTTGTGGGAGAATATGTTTGCTTGTTGCTTTGCTCACTTGTGACCAGGCCAATGTATGATCATCATGTTTGTCTGAGCTCTGACTCTTTGCTTTCCTTGGGGAAGTGAAGCTTTGCTAGCTAGTACACCCCAAGTTGTGACACTGGCATCTAAAGGCTGTTTGGTCGCGGTAAAGAGAGTTGAGGAGGAATGCATGGGCCCTCTGTGTTCCGTTGTCTAGTATTTTTTAACTTTCAACGGCTTAAAATTTTTATACAGTACTACAGTACAAAAAATTGAGGTGAAAAAGAATTTCTCTTATCAGCATTCAAATCATAGTAAACACACAGAAGAAAGGTGAAGAAAAAATTATGAAGCCCACAAAGTATGAGGGAAAAAAAAATTTCATTAACTTTTAAGGCAAACAAAGACAGATAGGAACTTATATGGTGCATCTTTCTCCACGTAAATTTATAATTTTACCAAGTTGTTGAGTAATTTCTTATGTACTAGCAATTACCTTGTCTTCGTAAATACAAATATATTTTTTTATTTTTTGCTCAATAGTTTTGTTCTGATGGTTTTTTCTTGATTTATTTATATTAATTCAATTGAAGAAACTAAATTCTATATTTTATTAATATGAAAAGTACTCGAGAATATATAAAAGTACAATTGCATGATATGAAAAATTCAAAATACAGACCCTTATAAATAAGACAAATCTCAGGGACAGTAATATTCTAATGCTGAATCTAATTTATTCCTTTACAAACAAGCTTGATTTCTGATGGTTTTTATTTAATTGTCACTTCTTTTTTTGTTTTACTATATAATATATTTATTTTTGACGGGGGCTTTTTGCCGCCCACCTCCTTTATTCTCAAAAGGACTAAAATGGAAAATGTATTCACAATCTACGATCTTCACTTTTTTATAAAAGTGTATTACTAAAGTCCAATCACTCATGACCTTCACAAACATAGCTTAAAATGTGTAACAAAATCTAATGCACCACTGAGTTTGAAGTCTTAATATCGGCATCATTCATAAATTTTAGTATCGTAATCGGTAATATAAAAAATAATCAGCTGTTTTGTCTCACAATATCAATAATATTTGGAAGTAAATTCACCACTAATTCTTCACAAAAAGGGCACTTATGTCATTCCAGGGTATTATTAACATGCTTCTTGTGACGGGCAAAGTTTCTGGCGCTCTCTCTCGCCGACTACCTCCTTATTTTGACCTGCAACAGCCGGTCACCATCCAATTCGTCACCGGCGACAAAGTGGATTTGGAATAAAGGCCAGTGAGAACAATACCAATCATCTAGAACTACAGCACTAATTACAAGCTGTCATTAATTAACTAAATTAAATCTTTGTTGGCATTTTCGTTTCTTTAATCTCTCTGGCTAATGATGACCTGTTCTCACTTGCACCAACTCAATTAAGAATTAATAAATGTTATTAATTTTTTTTGTAAGTGACGGTGTCACTATCGTAATCACCAGATCACGTGATAGTTTACTTTCAGCCGTTGGATTATTTGGAGGACACAGAAGTCAATTCATCAAAAGGAAAGGGTAATTTGGGGAATCGAGATTTCTGGAGAGTTTGTGCCGTACGGCGGGCGTCAAAAGCGACCGGAGTTTGCGCCGCCGTGGATTGTGGGTTACACCGACGACATTGATAACGGTGTTTTTCTGGAAAAGCGCAAACTTTATTTGCTTTTTGCAGGTTTAGTACTCACAATTGTATTTGTCATTTTAATCTGATAAGTCTCTGTCGAAGTAAGAAAGGAATAATTGGTGTCGGGTCTTGAATTAAAGCCTAAGGAATAAAATTGAGAAGAATATGTTTTTTTTTTTTTTTTTTTTTTTTTGAAATATTGGCTATACCCTGTTGCACGCTGGATTTGTATCCAGACCTCTTGCCCACGACGAGTCTGAAAAGCGGTTTTACCACTGTATCACAGTAACACTTGTAAAAAAATAGTGGTAAAAAAAAAAAAAAATTTGTGAGTAATATTTTCACACGTTTTGGATTACCCATTTGAATAATCAATATGTAAAACAAGTGGGAACTAAATCACCTTGACATTGGTAACATGTGTTGGGAAAACGAAGAATTAAACTGTGAATCTTTGAGCTAAATTAAGGCGAGATCCGTTGATAGAATCAACTGGATAATGGTTGGAGTGTGTTCTCCTTCAAGAAGAGATGGACGTGGTATATTTACATGTTCAATTCCATTTTAGAATGAATGAGATATTCAAGTCTAAAGTTTGCCTAATTCAAAAACTAAAAGTAGTTAAAAGCATTTAATCCCATATTGAATATGAGATGGATAATTGAAATGTATAAATAGAGAAAAATGGGAATAAAGGGTGTGTCCTTTGGGTACTTGAAGTTTTCGAGCGCGGGATCCAACCCGGCACGGTTTTTTTTGAACTGGGCCACACGGTTTTGGTGTACAAGCGGGTCTCAACCCGCTCCGCTACCCGCCCGTTGCGTTGCTACGGTTGGAAGGAACCGCTGCAGCGGTTCTGTCTAGAACGAACAATTACAATGGAGAATAAAAATTGTCTTCTGCGGCGTTGAAATCCTGTGAAAGTACCGATTAACTACGGTTCGACCGTATGATGATTTGGTAGTGCTATCCAAATACTGTGAAGGAGTATCCTATCTTAGGAGATCAGCGTCCAGTAACCGTTAGCACCGTAGCGGGAGACGTTTGTCTTAAGAAGATTCGCTACATGCGTACCTACAGTCGCAACGGAGAATAAAATTTGTCTTCTGCTGCATTGAATCCTGTGAAGGTACTGATTAATTACGGTTCGACCGTACGATGATTTGACAGTGCTATCCAAATACGTGAAGGAGTGTCCTATCTTAGGAGACCAACATCTAGTAATCTGTTAGCACTGTAGCGGGAGACGTAATTGTCTTAAGGAGATTCACTACATGCGTAGCTCACTCCAATTGTTGTATAAGTGAACTGACATTCTTATACATGAGTTATACTGAAATATTTATGCTCATAAATATTACAGTATATTGAGACTGACTAATACTAGTCTAATTAGTGTTTAACCAAGAAAGGTAATTGAAAGGTGGTTCTATAATTAAGGAACGTTCTACTGAACGGAAAACCTCCCACCTCATATTTACCGACATGGCTAATTAGAACAGTGACATTGATTAGCGTCAGATCTATCCTAGCTATAACAACATGTAGGAGAGTCCATTTAGTTTAGGGTTGTGTATGTCAGTAGGTAAGTTCCATGCGGACATGCAAATTATTTTCCCTTTTCTTTTTCTAGCTTTAAGTTTAGAGGCGTGACACACACATGATTTGTTTATTGAGAAAAAAGAATACTTTCACGCCCATTTGCATAAATCCTCAACTTTAATTAAGAAAGAGAATATCAAGTAAAATAGAATTTCAAATCATAATAAGATTTGCTTATTTGGCCGACTCATGACTTCTATATATTGAGTAGCAATTGAAAAATCTCAAGTAAAAAGATTTTTAAATCAAATCAACCCACATTGAGGAAAATATATCTCAAACAAAAAGTGCTCTCACGATAGAATGTCAGTTGAAAAGGATTTTTAAATTAAACCAACTCATGACTGAGAAAAAAAATCACAATTAATAAAATCAAATTTTAAGAAAATAAATTTAACCAACCCTACTCTTTTTCTATATCTTCATATAAAAGAAACCACCGCTATTTTTTTTAATATCATATGATAAAATGAAAGATAAAGATAAAAACAGACCACTCTACACCAGACTCTTTTTTCAATACACTGCAGTAAAAAAAAATACCCACACCTAAAAGACTTTAACTTCTTCTATTATTTCAGTTTTTTCCTTGCAATATTTTTTCAAAATTATATTTTTCCTATAATTAGACAAAACAACAAAAAGAAAGTTCATTCCTTCAATTTTATACTCCAATCATGATTCTACTTGTAAAACTTATTAGGTTTCAAATTCTCAAATTATTTTATTCTCTATGTAATCCTCCAAGAAGCTTTCTTCTTATCCAAAAAGGAAGCAAAAAGTTGAAATTAGAAAAGAAAATAGATGTCACCGTGCAAATAGAAGAAGAAAAGATAAAAGTTTACAACATTGTAATATATATATATATATATATATATATATATATATATATATATAGAGATAGACTTGTATCCTTTCAAAAGGATTTGATCCCGGATCCTTCCCACTCAAATTCAACCCTCCAACATTCGAATACAAGATCCACTCCGTTGAAGTTGATCTATACTATTTCAAGTATCTATAAACCAAAAATCAAGTGTTTTAAATACTTTTTGCCCATCCATCAAGCGACGCAAAATGGACGGCCGAAGTAGTGAGTTGGTTAGATCTATGTCTTTAGACATACAAATTCTCGATCCGACGATTTCATTATGATCTAAACATTTAAAAACCCCTATAAACTAATTTTTGTTAGATTTCAAATGTTCTACACCGTTAAACTAACCAACTCACTATTTAGGCCGTCCGTTTTTCCCTACTTGATGGATGGGCAAAAAGTATTTAAAACACTTGATTTTTGGTTTATAGATACTTGAAATAGTATAAATCAACTTCAACGGAGTGGATCTTGTATTCGAATGTTGGAGGGTTGAATTTGAGTGGGAAGGATCCGGGATCAAATCCTTTTGAAAGGATACAAGTCTATAAACGACAAAGTATCTATAAACTAAAAATCAAGTGTTTTGGATATTTTTGCACATGCATCAAGTAGAGAAAAACGGACGGCCTAAAGAGTGAGTTGGTTAGTTTAACGGTGTAAAATATTTGAAACCTAACAAAAATTGGTTTGGGGTTTTTAAATATTTAGATCATAATCAAATGATCAGATCGAGAATTGAATGTCTAAAGACATAGATCTAACCAACCAACTCACTACTTTTGGTTGCATTTTGCGCCGCTTGATGGATAGACAAAAAGTATTTAAAACATTTGATTTTTGGTTTATAAATACTTGAATCAACGGAGTGGATTTTGTATTCGAATGTCAGAGGGTTGTATTTGTGTTGGAAGGGTTCAGGCTCAAATTCTTTGGAAGGACACAAGTCTCTCTCTCTATATATATACATACACACGTGTGTGTGTGTGTATGTATGTGTGTGTGTGTGGTGTGTGTGTATATATATATATATATATATATATATATTATATATATATATATATATATAGAAAAATGTATATCAGCCCGCGGGCTGAGAGTACTCTCTCAGCCTGCGGTGACGTGGCTCAAATTGTCACCTCACTGACTCGCGGCACGCTTTTAGGTAACTGTTAAATTACCAAATACCCCTTATGAAAAGCAACTCTTTTTGGTTCCCTTCCTTATTGTTTATTATTATTTTCCCCCCCTTTTTTGCCGCTCTTTATAGGATATTCTATATAAATTACTTTTCACCCTATTTCCTGACCTCTTTTTGAAAGATCTAGTTTCACCTTTTCAGTCTGCGATAAACTTTTTTCTGAAAATATAAAATCTTTTCAGATCAATTTTTTTCTGCAAAATATTTAATGTCGACGTCTGAGCAGTATACCGGCGATCTTAATATGGAAGATATTGCATCTGGTTCTACTTTCTCTCAGAATATTGAAAATCTTGAAGGGTTGACATCTCTGCATGCCGATCAACAGGTTTTAATTGTTTATATATATTTTAAAAATAATTTCTTAAATATTTAATGTTTTCTCTTTAGACTATGAGGTACTGCGACCGTTTTAATATTCGGTCGCAATCTTATTTGAAAATAATCTCCGGCTGTGAATTCTTTTTTTCTAGGGTATGCGTCTTAGGTCGCAGTCTTTAGTAAGGAGTAATATATATTTCTTCACATACGGATAACTGCGACTTAGGTCATAGTCTTTAGTAAGGAGTAATATAGATTTCTTCACATGCGGATAACTGCGACTTAGATCGCAGTCTTTAGTAAGGAATAATATAGATTTATTCACATACTGATTACTGCGACTTAGGTCGCAGTCTTCAATAAGGAGTATTATAGATTTCATGTCGTATGTGAAATCTTATTTTATTTACTGCGACTTAGGTCGCAGTCTTTAGTAAGAAGTAATATAGATTTCTTCTCATACGGATAACTGCGACCTTGGTCGCAACAGCTGATAAGAAGTAAATTGTTTTCATCTCTTATGCGACCTTGGTCGCATTTATATAACTTATATTTAGAATACAGTGATATCTAATAAATATTTATATTCATTTAATTCGTGTAAATTCTTTTTGTAGGATATGAATGCACATGCAGAAATGTCTGGAAGCTCAGATAAGTTTATAGGGAAACAGTTCCTGTCGCATATGGAAGCATACAATTTCTACAATTGTTTTGCAAGGAATAGAGGTTTTAGCGTGAGAAGAAAAAGTACAGATAAGTCACGGAAGCCTCCTCATGAGATTATTTGCAGAAAATTTTGCTGCAACAAGGAAGGTCTGAAGAAGTTGTGTGGCAAAAGACAAGAGGGGCTTACAGTGCATCGTCGAGTTAACACTAGAGTAGCTTGTCCTGCTGAGATGCATATCCGTCTTCGTTTATTTTTGGACACAACTCGATATTGGGTTATCACAAAATTTGTTGATACTCATTCACATGAATTGTCTAGCCCGGATAAGGTACATCACCATTACTCTCACCAGACTCATCGTTCAACAATTAGCAGAAGCATTATGAGCAATCTGGTTGATGTTGGAATGCGGCCTTCAAATATTTCCCGCGTTGTTAATGCAATGAGCCAGGGAGAAGGCTGTGAAGAAGTGCGCCCTCAACAAGTTATTGATTTCACTCGTCAACGTAGAAATAACTGCAGTCATGAGTTTATTGCTATTATCAAATATTTTCAAGAGAAAGCCGAGACCGATCCAGAATTCTTCTTTTCAAGTGAAGTTGATAACGCGGGCACACTTAGAAGCATTTTTTGGGCTGATGGAAGAGCTATTTCCTCGTATCTGAGCTTCTGTGATGTGATCGTTTTTGACACCACATACAGAACTAATCACTTGAGCTTGCCATTTGCTCCATTCACTGGAGTAAATCATCACCGGCAGTCAATTTTGTTCGGCTGTGCAATGCTTGCTGATGAGCAGAGGATACTTTTGTTTGGTTATTCCAAAAATGGCTCAAGTGCATGCATGGAGTTGAATCGAAGCTGATTATTACTGATCAGGATGCGCAGATTGGTGAGGCCATCAAGATTGTTTTCCCGACGTCTCGGCACCGTTACTGTTTCTGGCATGTACGGAAACATATTGCCGAGCAACAAATCCCAATGGCTAACAAGTATGGAGAAGATATGGTCTCCGATTTCCATGCTTGGTACACCTCCCGCGATATAAGCACTTGTGAGGAACGATGGCGTCTGATGAGTGAAAAATATCAGTTAGAAGAAGAAGATGACAGTTGGTTGATGAAGATGTACAGGCTTCGTGGACATTGGGTTAATGCATATCTCAAGGATGTTTTCTGTGCTGGAATGACAACCAGTCAGAAGTCCGAGAGTATTAATTCCTTCTTTGATGGTTTGTTAACTCAAACACTAAACTAGTGGAATTTCTTCACCAATATGATAAAGTCGTTGCTTCCCGTCGTGCATCTGAATCTCTTCAAGATTTTAGGGGTTTGAATTGTGTGCCCAATTGTACATCCAATCCATATGAGATACAGGTATCGAAGTTGTATACACCTAAGATTTTTCAGTTGTTCCAAAAGGAATGGGCAGTTGTAATGACACTGTTTTCAGAAGAGGTGAAACATGACAAACCTGGATCAACATATTGGTTGGTAATTTTCAGAATTAAAAGACAGTTGGGAAAAGGTCAGTTATGATAAGCGAGAGGAACTTCATGTTTCTTGCAGTTGCTCGTTATTTGAAACAGAGGGTATCCTATGTAGATATATTCTGTGTATTTTGTGGCGCAATCACGTTACACATATACCGGAATCATATATACTTCAGAGATGGAGGTTGGATGTTCGTTACAAAAACGTTGCAATTGAAAATGGCATGAGGCCTTTTCCCAGTCAAGGCACTCCACGGACGGCTAGATTGTGGACAGTTCGTTCAAAATTTAATGCAATTCTGGACATGGTCGCTGATTCTGATGAAAATATTTCAAAGTTGGAGGGAGTTTGAAAAGTTTTGCCCAAAATACAACTAGAGAATACAGAGCAATGTCAGGAAATGATCATTCATCACATCCTAAGACTGCCGTTGGTTCCAGTGGATCCGTTGTCATATTGCGAGATGGTGAAGAATTGAATATACGTGATCCAATTGGTCCTGTACCAACCAAGGGGAGACCTAGAGCGGCATCCAGGCTTAAGTCTGGTTTTGAAGATTCTATATATCAGAAGGAAGTTAAGCATCGAAGATGTGGTAACTGCCAAGAGCTGGGCCATTACAGGACTGGTTGTCCGTTAATGGTATATTACATTAAACCTGTAATCATTTTTTTTATAACGATTAATCTTTAAAATTCTTACTATTTATTTTTTTATTGGCAGAAGAAGTAGGTTTGGGTTGTGTAACGCCCCGATCCCAATGATACGGGGACGTCACTGCGACGCATATACGTAGGTCAGATGGGGCCCCCACGTATATACGCTAAGCATAAGTACAACAAGTATCAGAGTACATCACACAGCGTGGTATAATCATATGCCAACATACAAGATATAAATACAAAGTTTTACAAGTTATGATAAACAAAATCACTTTACAAGCATTCTTTACCACAACCCGAGTCCAAAAGAAAAGACATACAGCAAAACACACAAGTGCTCACGTAGGGATGGAGATCACGTGAACCAAAAGGGTAGTGTCGGGCAGGATAGGATCTAGAGCTGGTCAGCCTGCTCCCCTAGATAAGCCAAGTCCTCGGCGGAAGGCTCTACTTCGTTCCAGGCCTCGGAATCTGAATATGCAAATCCAAAAGGGTCAAGACATAATACAATAATAAAAGATAGCCAAGTGACAATGATCGTGAATAGGGAAAATGGAGCAATACTAAGTAACAATACATATCGAGGTGTGTAAGCTAAATAAGATAAAGACATATGCAACAAAGCTACAATGAATGACTTATTATTATTACTTGTCTTACTGTGATATCTAGCTATGTGTCCCAGCGTCCCAGGGCACATAGATCCATATCCTAGTAAAGCAAGGATCGTTATTGGAAACAGCGGTTGTATCGACGAACTATGTTTACAGTGTGTCCCGTGCATGCCCGGGACCACGGCCCAGTATTGTTCCGTTGCTTGAAGACGGAACTGCCGCTAGGCTAACAGGAAAGTCATGACAGTAAACAGGAAAGGGAGGAAGCACTCCCCTCGGTCCCCTGGAGTACCGCAGGTAAGACCGGAAAATATAGTGCACATCCTAATACCACTGTAAACACGAACACATATCGATATTCCGCATATTTCCCCCTGTCCCCATGTGTAAGTTGGTGCATTTTATGTAAAAATCAAATGTATCATGCTTTGTTTCAAGAGATGGCATGATAGGTGGTGATGTCGCTATTTAACATGTCACGGAACGAATATATGCAATAACAAGTCATGAGGGAAATAGGAGATACATCCATTCAATTATATGTCATGTAGTGCTGGTATTGAAGCATGAACAAGCAGGAAATAATATACATGTAACAAGTATAGGTACCAAATTTAGAACAGAATTTATCATTGACACACAGCCAGAATTAGTCGACTAGGGGTAAGGATTAGTCGACTAATAGGGGTCACTAGTCGACTAACAGATATTCCAGTCGACTAGGTCTTGATACAGAAAGTTGGGTTTTCTGGTCCAGGATAGATTAGTCGACTAGGTGGATTCAGGAGTCGACTAATGTGGGTTTCCAGAGAGTTTATTAGTCGACTGATATTTTGGGCCAGTCGACTAATGCTGTGTTTTCCGGAAAACTAGATTTCAGCTAAGTGTTCTAGTCGACTAGGTCTTAGGGTAAGTCGACTAATGCTGGGGAAAAACAGTGTACAGGACAGAAATTCTGAGATGTGTTTGATGGCTGAATTCATGGTTTTAGGTGACCTATGTGTACTAGAAGTGTAGATACCAGTGCTCTAAGGCTAACACAAGTCTAGGTGAGTGAATTACTAACTTGGAATGGTTGGGTTTGAGCTTAGATGACCTAAAAATAGGATTTTTAGTGTGCAAGTGTACAAAGACCTCTACTATAAGTAAGTGATGTGTTAACTAGGTCTTGGTGAGTAAGAACTCACCTAGATGGACTTGATGGAAGCTTGAGGGGGATCCCAAGTTGGAGATGGTGGCTTCACTCCAAAATTGCTACTTGGGATGGGGGAATGAGCTCCTAGAGTTGCCTTGAGCTTGGAGGTTGAAGATGAGTTCCTTGATGAAACCCTAGTTGAATCCTTGAAGGTCTTGAGGTGGAGATGAAGGATTTTGGGTGCTTCTTGGAGCTAGGGTTAGGGTTTAAGGAAGAGGGAAATTTGGAGAACTTCTCTTTTGTAGAAATGGGGAAGAAAAAGATCAAATTGCAAAGGGAATACTTTATATAGGTTTTGTGATTTTGAAAAGGGGTTGGAATTAAATGGGAAGTGAGGGGTTTCTTTGCAAAAATGTGGGGGTGAGGTGTCCCTAGGATGGCCACTTGGCCGGCTAAGGGAAGGGAGAGAGAATGAGTGGGGGTTAGGTGAGTGTGAGTGGAAAGATGAGGTGGCATTTGAGGTGGAAAAGGATTTTGCAATTTTTGGAAAAAAGCCCAAAATTCAAGTATTTTGAAATGGTCTGAAAATTTTACCAAAAATCAAGAAAAATATTTGAAGACCAATGGTGAAATTCGTTTGAAGAAATACTGTATAGATTTTTAATTAAAAATCCCGGAATCAGAAATTTACCGACTCCGAAAGAATTTTCATAAATTTATAAAAATCTCAGAAAAGAGTGTAAGTAAGAAATATGATTCTAAGCAATAAAGTCTAAAGGACTTTCTAGAAATTCCTAATAGTTTGGAAGATAAAATTCGGAAATCGGTCAGCGATACTGGCCGACACCGGTTTTGAAGAAATTCATTTTAATTCCAGAAAATTTCAGAAAATCACATAAAATCTAAAATATTAGGAAATGAAGTTTGAAATTAAAATCGGTCAAATACGGAAGAGAAATCGGAAGATACGGCCAAAAGACTGAATACGTAACTAAGCACGTATTCCGGGAAAGGGGTATTACAATCTACCCACCTTACAAAAATTTCGTCCTCGAAATTTCATAAGGTGAAAGATAACAGGAAAAGCAATAGATAGATACGGATACCAGGAAGGACAACGGTAGGGAAGAGTAGAAGGAAAGAGTCTTACCCAATCAGGATGTGAAAAGTTGAGGATAACGCTCCCTGATAACGTCCTCCCGCTCCCAAGTGGCCTCTCCTGGTGCATGCCTGCTCCAAGACACCAATACCAATGGAATGGCCCTGCTCTTCAGTGTCTTGATACTCCTGTCCAGAATGGCCAACGGCTGCTCTTGGTATGATAAGTCCGGTTGAAGCTCCAGTTCGGAATGATCCAGAACATGGCTGTCATCCCTGACATACCTCCTCAACTGAGACACGTGGAAGACATTATGCACCCCGTCCAAAGATGGCGGTAATGCTAATCTATAAGACACATCCCCCACGCGATCCAGGATCTCGAACGGGCCAATATACCTCGGACTCAGCTTCCCACGAGTACCGAACCGGATAACTCCCTTGGTAGGTGATATCTTCAAGAACACATGGTCTCCGGCCTGGAACTCCAATGGCCTCCTTAGAGTGTCAGCCCAACTCTTCTGCCTACTCTGAGCAGCCATAAGATGATCTCTGATAACCCTGACCTTCTCTGTAGTCTGAATTAGCATTTCCGGCCCCAATAAACTCCTCTCACCGACCTCATCCCAGCAAATCGGTGACCGGCACTTCCTACCATACAGTGCCTCAAAGGGCGCCATCTTGATACTTGCCTGGTAGCTGTTGTTATATGAAAACTCAGTCAAGTGCAGATGGTCCTCCCAAGATCCTCCAAAGTCAATCATGCAAGCCCTCAACATATCTTCAAGGATCTGGATGGTCCTCTCAGATTGTCCGTCTGTCTGCGGATGATAGGAAGTACTGAACTTCAGACGAGTTCCCAGACTTGCTTGAAGACTCTCCCAGAAATGAGATCTGAATCTGGTGTCTCTATCTGATACAATACTGACGGGAACTCCATGCAGACGAACCACCTCCTTCAAATACTTCTCTGCCAGAACCTCTGTCGACTGACCCACTCTGAATGGGATGAAGTGAGCAGACTTGGTGAGGCGATCAACGATCACCCACACCGCATTATTTCCCCTGGGACTCCGCGGCAATGCCGTCACAAAGTCCATGGTAATATGCTCCCACTTCCACTCGGGTATCGGCAAAGGTTGAAGAAGTCCAGCTGATCTCTGATGCTCGATCTTCACCTGCTGGCAAACCAAGCACCTGGCAACAAACTGGGCTATCTCCCTCTTCATGGCATTCCACCAGAAGTGCTTCTTCAGATCCTGGTACATCTTGTTCCCCCTGGATGTATAGAATAAGCTGAACTGTGTGCTTCCTCCAAAATCTTCTGCTTGACTTCTCCTTGGGGAACACAGAGTCTATCTCTAAAATACAATGCCCCATCTGGGCGAATACAGATGTCAGTCCTCAAACCAGCCTCCACCTGAGCTCTGAATGTCTGACATCTGGGGTCCTCCTTCTGTGCCTCCTTGATCTCCTCAATCAATGATGACTGGACCTGCAAAGCCATGAACTGCCCGGCCTTATCACCTCCTTGCACCAACATCAAATCTAATCTGATGAATTCCTGGATTAACTCCCTCTGCTGAGTAAGGTGGACTAGCATTCTGTTCTCCGGCATCCTGCTCAGTGCATCAGGAACGGTATTGACTTTGCCTGGATGGTACTGCAAGTCAATATCGTAGTCTGCCATAAGCTCCAACCACCTCCTCTGCCTCATATTCAACTCCTTCTGCGAGAATATATACTTGAGGCTCTTGTGGTCTGTGTATATCAACACTTTGTCTCCCAGAAGGTAGTGTCTCCAGATTTTCAGGGCAAATACCACAGCCGCCAACTCCAAATCATGGGTTGGGTAATTCCTCTCATGAGGCTTCAATTGCCTAGATGCATATGCTATAACATGATCGTGTTGCATAAGCACGCACCCCAGGCCTTTCCCTGATGCATCACAGAAAATAACCATTCCTCCTCTCCCTGAAGGAGTCCTCAAGATCGGAGCTGAAATAAGCTTCTGTTTCAACTGCTCAAATGCTGCATCGCAATCTTCTGTCCATATATATCTCTCCCCTTTCCTGGTGAGCCTGGTCAACGGAGCTGCAAGTCTAGAGAAATCCCGGACAAAACGCCTGTAATATCCGGCTAATCCAAGGAAGCTCTTTATCTCAGTCACCGTCTTCGGAACTGGCCAGTTCTGCACAGCCTGGACTTTACTAGGATCAACTGCAACCCCTTCTGCTGAAACTATATGTCCAAGAAAAGTTATACTGTCCAACCAGAACTCACACTTGCTCCTTTGGCATGTAGCTGCTCCTGCTGAAGAGTCTGCAACACAATCCTCAAGTGCTCTGCATGCTCCTTATAACTCTTGGAATATATCAGGATGTCATCTATAAACACCACTACAAACTGATCCAGGTAAGGAGAGAACACCCGGTTCATTAAGTCCATAAACACAGCAGGGGCATTGGTAACTCCGAAAGGCATCACTAGAAACTCATAGTGGCCATATCGGGTCCTGAATGCCGTCTTCGGAACATCTTCCTTCTTCACCCTCAGCTGATGGTAACCCGACTGCAAATCTAACTTAGAAAATACACGGGCTCCATGAAGCTGATCAAACAAGTCATCAATTCTGGGCAAGGGATACTTGTTCTTGATGGTGACCTTGTTCAGTTCCCTGTAATCAATGCAAAGTCTCTTACCACCATCCTTCTTATTCGCCAATAGCACTGGAGCTCCCCATGGTGAAGTGCTAGGCCGAATCAATCCCTTGTCCGAATACTCCTGCAGCTGCTTTTTCAGGATCTCCAACTCCGTCGGTGCCATCCTGTACGGAGCCTTGGATATAGGAGCCGTCCCTGGAATGGTATCAATGGAGAACTCCACTACCCTCTCCGGTGGAAGACCTGAAATCTCAGCAAAGACTTCCGGAAATTCATCCCCACACTGGCACTCCTTCTGAACCTCCGAACTGGTCATCCGAATCTTCTCCTTAGCAGGCTTCACCTCTCCGCTAAACTGGAACTCCGACTGATGGGGGATCCTGAAATTGATCTTCCTTCCTCTACAGTCAATCACCGCATGGTATTGACTGAGCCAGGTCATGCCTAAGATCACGTCGTACCCTTTGGTGTCAAGTACGAGCATGTCTATGGCCAAGATCTTCCCACAAAGCTCCACTGGACAGTCAGCACAAACTCTAGAAGACACAACTACCCCATTCCAGTACTTATCTCCCACTTGTGGTCTAAAGCCTTAACAGGTATGGAATGAAAAGCCACAAACTGGTCGGAGATATAACAGTGGGATGCACCTGAATCGAAGAGTGCGAGAACAGGTATAGAATGAACTCTGATAGTACCTGTAATCACCTCCTCTGAAGCCTCGGCCTCCTCAGCTGTCAGGTTGTAAGCCTGACCTCTGCCACGCCCTGCTGCTGGTCTGGCTCCTCTCTGCACTGGGCGAGCTACCTGTGGTGGAGGAAGGGGAAGAGCTCTTCTCTGCACTGGTCCCTGCTGCCTCTGCCCAACTGGCCCCGGTAGTACCCTCTGTACATTCTGCCCCTGAGGTGCCGGCAAGGTCTGGGTAGCAAACCCCACTCTCCTGTGTGGACAGGTCTCCACTGCATGGTCCCGAGCTCCACACACCAAACACCATCCGTTTGCCCTCCGGCAATTTTGCAGGGTGTGTCCTGGCTTCTGGCAGAAGTTGCAAACAAGACCTGGTCGAGCCGTCTGATATGGAACTGCTCTGAACGGCTGTCTGGCGTGGATCTTCGCTGCCCTGGATGGTCCTCCTCTGCCCACCGGCACAAACGGCCTCTTCATGGCCTGGTTCTCCTGCTTCCTCTGCAACACCCGCTCTACCTCTCGAGCGGCGGTAAGAACCTCAGAGTAGGTCTCCCTCTGCTGAGTCATCAAGAAGGCCTGTAAGTCCAACTGCAGGCCCTGCAGGAACCTGCTTGCCCTCTTCTCTTCGTCTGCCACCATATAAGGGGCAAAGCGACTCAGCCTGAGGAACTCTGCAGCATACTCATCTACGGATCCATCCCCCTGCTGCAGCCTGATGAACTGCTCCTCCATGTCCTTCTGAGCAGTGGCGGGGAAGAAACGACTGTAGAAGCTCTTGGAGAAAGTATCCCAGGAGATAGGCTTCTTCAGTCTGGCCTCCTCGGCCAACCACCAAGTCCGGGCGATGTCTTTCAGCTGGATCTTAGCTACCTCCACTTGGCTCTCCTTGGGCACCCGGGCGGCATTCAGCAAATCAGTGGTGTCCACCAACCACTGTTCAGCCTCCAGAGGTCTCTCGACTCCCGTAAATACGGCCGGTTGCAGCCGCCGGAAATCAGACACGTTCCCAGGCTTCTGCTCCTTCGGAGCTGCCAACTCCTGCCTGAGGAGCTCGGTCTGCTCACGCTGATTCTCCATCTGCTGCTGCTGGTTTCCCAGCATAGTCTGGATGATCCTTAGGACATCAGCACCCTCTCCTCCGACGGGTCCATTCGGGACTTGCCCGACATTGTTGCGACCCGAACGTCTCTCCATACCGAAGGATAAGATCTGGGATTGGAAACAAAGGAAAGGAGTTTAGAATACGAAGGAATTGATCAAGGAGGGAATCAAGAAGGACTAGATAACTTTGTACATTGTAGTTGGCATTAGCAAATCACTGGAATTTGCCACTTGGTTGTACTTTTAGGTTTGAGAGCCTAGGCTCTGATACCAACCTGTAACGCCCGATCCCAATGATACGGGGACGTCACTGCGACGCATATACGTAGGTCAGATGGGGCCCCCACGTATATACGCTAAGCATAAGTACAACAAGTATCAGAGTACATCACACAGCGTGGTATAATCATATGCCAACATACAAGATATAAATACAAAGTTTTACAAGTTATGATAAACAAAATCACTTTACAAGCATTCTTTACCACAACCCGAGTCCAAAAGAAAAGACATACAGCAAAACACACAAGTGCTCACGTAGGGATGGAGATCACGTGAACCAAAAGGGTAGTGTCGGGCAGGATAGGATCTAGAGCTGGTCAGCCTGCTCCCCTAGATAAGCCAAGTCCTCGGCGGAAGGCTCTACTTCGTTCCAGGCCTCGGAATCTGAATATGCAAATCCAAAAGGGTCAAGACATAATACAATAATAAAAGATAGCCAAGTGACAATGATCGTGAATAGGGAAAATGGAGCAATACTAAGTAACAATACATATCGAGGTGTGTAAGCTAAATAAGATAAAGACATATGCAACAAAGCTACAATGAATGACTTATTATTATTACTTGTCTTACTGTGATATCTAGCTATGTGTCCCAGCGTCCCAGGGCACATAGATCCATATCCTAGTAAAGCAAGGATCGTTATTGGAAACAGCGGTTGTATCGACGAACTATGTTTACAGTGTGTCCCGTGCATGCCCGGGACCACGGCCCAGTATTGTTCCGTTGCTTGAAGACGGAACCTGCCGCTAGGCTAACAGGAAGTCATGACAGTAAACAGGAAAGGGAGGAAGCACTCCCCTCGGTCCCCTGGAGTACCGCAGGTAAGACCGGAAAATATAGTGCACATCCTAATACCACTGTAAACACGAACACATATCGATATTCCGCATATTTCCCCCTGTCCCCATGTGTAAGTTGGTGCATTTTATGTAAAAATCAAATGTATCATGCTTTGTTTCAAGAGATGGCATGATAGGTGGTGATGTCGCTATTTAACATGTCACGGAACGAATATATGCAATAACAAGTCATGAGGGAAATAGGAGATACATCCATTCAATTATATGTCATGTAGTGCTGGTATTGAAGCATGAACAAGCAGGAAATAATATACATGTAACAAGTATAGGTACCAAATTTAGAACAGAATTTATCATTGACACACAGCCAGAATTAGTCGACTAGGGGTAAGGATTAGTCGACTAATAGGGGTCACTAGTCGACTAACAGATATTCCAGTCGACTAGGTCTTGATACAGAAAGTTGGGTTTTCTGGTCCAGGATAGATTAGTCGACTAGGTGGATTCAGGAGTCGACTAATGTGGGTTTCCAGAGAGTTTATTAGTCGACTGATATTTTGGGCCAGTCGACTAATGCTGTGTTTTCCGGAAAACTAGATTTCAGCTAAGTGTTCTAGTCGACTAGGTCTTAGGGTAAGTCGACTAATGCTGGGGAAAAACAGTGTACAGGACAGAAATTCTGAGATGTGTTTGATGGCTGAATTCATGGTTTTAGGTGACCTATGTGTACTAGAAGTGTAGATACCAGTGCTCTAAGGCTAACACAAGTCTAGGTGAGTGAATTACTAACTTGGAATGGTTGGGTTTGAGCTTAGATGACCTAAAAATAGGATTTTTAGTGTGCAAGTGTACAAAGACCTCTACTATAAGTAAGTGATGTGTTAACTAGGTCTTGGTGAGTAAGAACTCACCTAGATGGACTTGATGGAAGCTTGAGGGGGATCCCAAGTTGGAGATGGTGGCTTCACTCCAAAATTGCTACTTGGGATGGGGGAATGAGCTCCTAGAGTTGCCTTGAGCTTGGAGGTTGAAGATGAGTTCCTTGATGAAACCCTAGTTGAATCCTTGAAGGTCTTGAGGTGGAGATGAAGGATTTTGGGTGCTTCTTGGAGCTAGGTTAGGGTTAAGGAAGAGGGAAATTTGGAGAACTTCTCTTTTGTAGAAATGGGGAAGAAAAAGATCAAATTGCAAAGGGAATACTTTATATAGGTTTTGTGATTTTGAAAAGGGGTTGGAATTAAATGGGAAGTGAGGGGTCTTTGCAAAAATGTGGGGGTGAGGTGTCCCTAGGATGGCCACTTGGCCGGCTAAGGGAAGGGAGAGAGAATGAGTGGGGGTTAGGTGAGTGTGAGTGGAAAGATGAGGTGGCATTTGAGGTGGAAAAGGATTTTGCAATTTTTGGAAAAAAGCCCAAAATTCAAGTATTTTGAAATGGTCTGAAAATTTTACCAAAAATCAAGAAAAATATTGAAGACCAATGGTGAAATTCGTTTGAAGAAATACTGTATAGATTTTTAATTAAAAATCCCGGAATCAGAAATTTACCGACTCCGAAAGAATTTTCATAAATTTATAAAAATCTCAGAAAAAGAGTGTAAGTAAGAAAATGATTCTAAGCAATAAAGTCTAAAGGACTTTCTAGAAATTCCTAATAGTTTGGAAGATAAAATTCGGAAATCGGTCAGCGATACTGGCCGACACGGTTTTGAAGAAATTCATTTTAATTCCAGAAAATTTCAGAAAATCACATAAAATCTAAAATATTAGGAAATGAAGTTTGAAATTAAAATCGGTCAAATACGGAAGAGAAATCGGAAGATACGGCCAAAAGACTGAATACGTAACTAAGCACGTATTCCGGGAAAGGGGTATTACAGGTTGCCTCCATCTCGAAGGACCAAAGACTTCAATTTTTATGAAGTGCGACCAGGGTCGCACAGTGTAGAGAGATTAAGTCGCATTCTGACACTGGCGTGTAATTATAATCAGATTTATTATCATTCTTGATTTCTACTGTATTATTTTTGTATGTACTTGTACTTTAAAGTTTTAATGCTACAAAATTCTACTTTATAGTTTAATTTTTTTTGTACATAATGTAGTCAGAGACTTTGGTCGCAGTGTACATGGTTCATTGCGACCAGGTCGCAGTGTTGTTATTGATAAAGATGGCCAGCAACTGCAATCTAGGGTCGCACTACATGTACTGCGACTTAGGTCGCAGTACGTTAGGTAGGTGTTTCTTTATATTAACACGCATAGCGACCAAGGTCGCAGTGTTGTTGTTGATTAAAACATTGCCGCCATCAACTGCGACCAAGTCGCATTGTATTTTACTAAGGCTGCGGCTATCAACTGCGACCAAAGTCGCAACCTTCTTTTTACAATTTGAGATGGTGAAGACTTAAGTCGCTGTACTTTAGGTAGGTGTTTCCTTAATATTAACACGCATAGCGACGAAGGTCGCAGTGTTGTTGTTGTTGATAACACAATTACTGAAGGCATGTTTGTTTCTAACATCAGTACGCAATTGTAAAAGCCAAGTTGTAACAAATGAAGACTGTAAATAATCAATGGAACTTATAATATAAATGTATAGAACTGTGTATAAATTAAATCAATACAACAAAAAATTATACAATGAATTGCCCTTGAAATATTTTTTACATTTATAAAAAAAAATTGTGTTAATTCAATAATTTGCACGGAGATCAGTCTTCATATGTCGTATGTCGTATATGTCTGTTTCTTCATCCCAACTCTTCTCTACATCTGCAAGTATCATGTATGCAAGCTCACTTCTTAGTTTCTGTACATCAGCAACCGTAACAGCATCAGCAGCTGATAGATGATAGCCAGACGCAATGCTTTCCATGTACTTGCATACATATAGCGCAATCAACACTGAAATTTCCATAGAGCAATCATTAAATGAAATTAGTTTTGTAACTAAAAAAAGTAGAAAACATGAAATGAAATTAGATGTCAAAAATTTATATACCTGTTTGCTTGTTGGGGGCATTTTGCGTATTTTATTTTAATTTTTCTCATTAATTTTTTGGAATGAATCTCAAAAATCTCTAATAATCTTTCTTTCTGCAATGTCAATAGGAACAAAAATTAGTATTAATCAAATTAATTGCAAGTTTCCAGTAATCAAAATATTAAATTTCAACTCACCATTATTCTTGCATCTCTTTGGTAAAGCTTTGTTATACTACCTTTTTTGTCAGCTGGGACCAAAGAGTTGTAAAAAATCCACTCTTCTGTGGAGCAATCGAATACCAACAAGGTCCAGTGAAATCCGGCTCGTCGGCACTATGTTTGTGATTGATCGGGAAGAACATGTACTGCACGTCAGCTGTCCAGTTTTCAACAGCTTCTGCTTGATGAAATGACCTTCCAGATCTTCAATTTTATTTACAACACCGTGCTGCGGACAAGAAAAAAAATTTATATCAAATACAAAATGAATTTAAAATATAACAAAAAATTATAAACTGCGATCTTAGTCGCAGTATATTATTTAGTCGCAGTACATGAGTTAGTAGCAGTACATTTAATTATAAACTGCGACCTTGGTCGCAGCTCCGACCTTGGTCGCAGGTCGCAGCTGTTACATTTGTCGCAGTACATGTGTTAGTAGCAGTACATTTTAATTATACACTGCGACCTTGGTCACAGTTCTGACCTTGGTCGCAGGTCGCAGCTGTCGCAGTACCTGAGTTAGTAGCAATACATTTTAATTATAAATGCGACCTTAGTCGCAGTACATGTGTTAGTAGCAGTACATTTTAATTATACACTGCGACCTTAGTCGCAGTACATGATTTATGCCTACACAGAGATAGAGAATATTAGTAATCTGTTCCAGAGTTGATATTACATTAAACCGTAAAGGAGAAAATAGATTTTTACCCAAGCTTCGCTTCGGAAGAATATGCTTTTAATCTTTCTCTTTTCTCAAGATGCTGCATGTAGAAATGAATGACATTTGCATCTAAGTCTCTACTGAACATCAGGTCCTCAATGTCATTCCTTGAAAATGATGATTGCATTATCGGTATCCTGATACGCAGTAGAACTGCAAGATATTCAAAACAAAGTTAGTAATTTAATTGTTCTTATATAAAGGTATAACAGAAATTTTTGATATGAATTAACTTACTCAGAGTAGGACTTGTCGAAGAAATGTTTTATAAGAGCTTGTTGATGGGGCTGCAGAATTTGTATGATGTGGTTTCGGTCAATTCTCTCGATTTTGGCTCAGTAGAGGAAATCTCTTTGTCGCCGAAACCAGCGGTAGAACTCGCAGCCGCAGGCTGTGGAAGAGGATTTTTATTTTTTTTTCTTCTGTTTTGGATAAACAAAGTCAGAGTCATCGCGATCTCTTTCAGCGCGCTTGCGTTCTTTGACTCCCTTTCTATTGTTCCTTAGAGGTTTTCAAAACAGCTTCTTTTGAGGATTGCTTCTGAGGCGGAGTATGTTCTTGAATTTCTTTTCAGAAGCTCTATCTCTTTAGATTTCTTGAGTCATTTGACTTACATTCAGAGAAAAACTTGGCACATCTTCTCCAGTAATATTTAAAATAGACTCAGAACCCATGATTTTATCCTCTTCCAGTTTTTTCTTCTTCTCCTCTTCAGCCTGCTTCTCCATCTGCTCCTTCATTCTTTTGTTCTCCATCTGCGCCTTCCTCCTCTTCTTCTCATTTTCTTCCTCTTCCCTCCTCCTCCTCTCCTGCCCCTCCTCTTCCCTCCTCCTCTTCTCCTTCTCCTGCTCCTCTTTTCCCTCCTCTTCTTCTCCTTCTCCTCTTCTTCCTCATCTTCCTTTCATTCTCCTCCTCTTCCCTTCTTCTATTCTCCTTCTCCTTCTCCTCCACTTCTCTCCTCCTGTTCTCCTTTTCCTTCTCTTCTTCCCTCTTCTTCTCCTTCTCTTTCTCTTCCTCTTCCCTCTTCCTCCTTTCATTCTCCTCCTCTTCCCTTTTCTTCTATTCTCCTTCTCCTTCTCCTCCATTCTCTCCTCATGTTCTCCTTTTCCTTCTCCTTCTTCGCAGCAGCGGCTGCTCTCAGCAGCTCTTCTTCTTCCTCTTCTTTAACCTTAATTTCCTCTGCTGCCTTTTTTGTTTTTTCTTCTCTTTTTTTCTCTCCTTTTAAATTTTAATTCAGCCTTGAGTCTTTTCTCAGTCTCCATATTTTCAATCTTTTTTCAAGCTGAGAAACATAATCTCTCAAGTGCTGATTTGCAGACCTCAATCGTTTTATTTCTGCTGCTTGAACATCCGGTGGAGGTGGCAAATAACCTTCAAAAATTGGTTCTTGCTCACTCGTTTCAGCCGTTTCTGGCTCCTTTTCCGCGGGATGTCAGCCTCATTACATGTATGGCCTCCTTCATCTCCTTCACTTTCACCTTCTTCTTCTTCTTTTTCTTCACCTTCATCTTCTGCTACTTCTTCTTCTCATCCTCTTCCCCTTCAACAGGAAGGCCAACCATATTCTTTTCATCATTAGAGATGTTGGCCATTCGACTCAAAATCTGAAAATAAACAGAAAAAGGTAAGCTAAAAATAAAACAATGAAATAATGATCCTGCGACCATGGTCGCAGTTTATTTATGAAATATTTTGGATAAGAATGCGACCATGGTCGCAGTATGTTTTCGTGCACAAATTTATCTGCCAAGACATGCAGCTCAACACTGCGACCATGGTCGCAGTTTATTTATGAAATATTTGGTCGCAATTCTGTTGAAAAGGGTATTTCAAGAGAATGCGACCATGGTCGCACATTATTGTCAGGCACAAAACGAACTGCGAAAGGTGCAGCTCAATACTGCGACTATGGTCGCATTTTATTTGTAATACACATAAAAAGAAGTTTAACTTACAATATTGCTGTCAATCTTTTTTAGATCAACTTCAAGTAGAAATCTGCTAATATTTTGGAGTCCCATCTTACTGCGCGTGGGGTTTTTCCTCTAAACCAGACCTCTGCTCAAAAATAGGTGCCCTCTCACACAGCCAATACTGCAAAAATGAAAAAATTAAATTAGTTTCCACAAATTTTCTCAATTTATGGGTAAATTTCATACAATGTGGCCAAATTTGAGATTTCTACTTACAATAATTTGCACGGAGCATCCTTGCAGCTCGTACGTGTGGTTTGCCTGAAGATGTCCATTGAGTCAATCAGGAATTGCCAAACAGCTTTTGCCCAGCATATTGTCCTCATCAGTTACATATTGGCAATCTGTTCCACAATATACCACGGCACCGTGCATTTACTGTCAGAGAAGAAAAGCATGGCCGACATGTACAGGATGACTAATGTGGTAAAGTCTTGAGCTGCAAGTCTATTTATGTCTCTTATAATTTCATTTATAGACAATTGCTGCTCAGATTGTTCATCCGGTGTCACATCTAATATATCCCTCTTCCTTCTCTTGACAAGAAGATCATCCAAAGCATCTTCAATAGATACTTTGTGATCTTCTTTATATTGGGAAAAAAATGTTTTATAACCCCTCTATCTTTCATCGTACATGTCTTATTCATCACAAAATCTGCCCCATTGACAGGTAGACCAAAAGTTAGGGCAACATCTTCCACTGTTAACTCAATCTCTTTGCCCCCAATTGTAAAGGTCTTTGTATTCCTGTCATACTTGTCTAAAATACGTAGTACGGCAACGTTTGATTTTAGAGCCTTTTCAGCACCAAAATTCTTCATTGTAGAACGCCATGAAGATTGGGCCAAATGGGATATTCTTCATCGCCTCTACGAAATCAGCCTGTATTTACTTCTTAAATTTCTTCATTAACTGGCACATGGTTTATGCTTGATCTCAGAGGACGAACCTGTATCTGTGTTTACCTACGTAGGAAGAAAAATAAACACTTTAGACCAATGATTATTTAAAAATTATAAGGAATAAAAAGCATATTGTTTTTTAATAAATGCGACCTCGGTCGCAGTCATGCATTGCAAAAAAAAACAACTAGAACCAGGACTACACTGCGACCAAGGTCGCATAAGACTACAGTTCAAATAGAAACAACTGCGACACAAGTTTGATAAAAACATATATTTAAATGAACTGCGACCTTGGTGAAGACTTGAGACTACAACTCTTATTTAAACAACTGCGACCCCATGTCGTCAGTATGTAAGAAAAAAAAAGTAAGTTTTGTGGCCCAAGGTTACAATCACCCTTGTTTAGTGTATTTTGATGATTACAAAAACATATTAGTTATTTGTACTAATAACATTTATTTTAAGTGTGTTTTCAGATTTCTATTCATACTAGAGTCTTCTCTCACAATACAAGGTTTTGGACTCAAGTCAACTCCAATTGGGCTCAAGATGCAAAATTGAAGATCAAGTGAAGATAGCCCATCTTGAAGCATTGCCTTGAAGTCCTTTAGAAGTTGTAAGTTTAGAATGTTAAAGTTTGAATATAGGAAAATTTGGCTCTAGGATTTGCACACACACTGTTTCATGTATTTCCTATGTTTTGAAAATGGTTATTTCTAAGTTTTATGCCTTAGTTTATATATACATGTACCAAAGCTTTATATCTTGAAAACTTGTTTAAAACATGGTATAAACTATTTTCTACATAATACTTAGCTATATGTATTTTAAAATATTTATCAAAATTTTCTAACTCAAAACAGCCCAGTTTTTCAGGTTCAGGAACATCGGTCGACCGGCCGGTCGACCGGCGCTGTGTCTGACATGCACTGTTTGTGCATGTCCGTCGGTCGACCGGACCGGTCAACCGACGGAGAGCATTCTGCTCTCGGGAATTTTCGGTCGACCGGACGGTCGACCGGTAGAAGGAAACTGTGTTTCCTCCTTTTGGGTCGGTCGACCGGACCGGTCGACCGGGAGCCAACGGCTACTTCCAGCTAAGCTGGCGGTCGACCGGACCGGTCGACCGCCAAGCCTGCAACTTAGCAACGGCTCTTTCCTCTTTGGGCAGTTCTGAAAAACGTTTTTTTGTTTCTTTCAGCTTTAACAGATTTTTGGAGATTTTTTGGGGAGCTTTTTCAGAGAAAATAAGACAAAAAGAAATTGTTTTTAACCTATTTTTTAAGCCTATAAATAGAGGAGAAGTCTCTCTTACATATCACTTAGAAAAATCCTCAAGTTTGGTGTTTTCAAAAGAGAAAAGAAAATTTGTTTAAAGCTTTCAATTCCTACTCTTTTAAGTCTGATTTTTTCAGTTGTGTTTGATTACTCATATCACTCTACAACTGAAGTTTTTCTCACCACACTTCATAGAGCCAAAATCCTATACTCATTCTATAGTGAAGTTGTAATGAAGTGAGAGTGTTTGTAAAGAGTTTGAGAAAAGTTAGTGATCTTGTTGTGATCACTTGGTTCTTGTAATCCTTTCCTTGTGGAGCAACCTCTTCGGTAGAGGTCCTTGTACTTGGTGGAGCTCGGTGCTGGTCTTCGGTAAAACCAATTGTAAAGGCATCCTCGTTGGATAGTAAACCCTTCACGGAGGTGAAGGCGGGGACTAGAGCAAGTGTGCTCGAACCTCGAAACAAATCATCTTGTTTGCGATTGCCTTTGCGTTATTCTTGTTTTCAATTTCTCTTGCTTTATATTGTCTTGAATTATTTGCTTGAGAACTAACCATCTACTTGTGCAATCTTGTCTTGTTTACTTTACTTGCTATACTTGTTGTGTTACATTGTGTGCATTTCATTTCTCATCATCATACTTGGCATTGATCGATCACACCTCAATACAAAACGGTTGCATTGCGCACCTCTAACCCATTTTAAGGGGAATTGGGAGGAAGGAGTCAGAACCTGCAAGGGTATTCGGCTCTTAGTCGTGTTTTTGAGAGATCGTTGCATCACTCATTTTATTAAAGTTTAAAAAGATCATTAGATTAGCATTCACACCTATTCACCCCCCCTCTAGGTTGTTTTCAAGTTTCATATACTGCGACCTACGTCGCATTCGTCTACAAGGAAAGGTAAAAAAAAAAAATTCCAAAGTCGCCACAGATCTGAACTGCGACACGTATAAAATAGAAGTAATATAAAAACTTTCAAAAAATAGGACCTTTATCGTCTCAAGTTTGAAAATCTCTTCTTAATTGCGATCATGGTTCCATATTTAAAAAAAATTAAAAACCGTGCGACTTCAGAAATAAATCTTGAAAAAATTAAAACTATAAAATACACAAACCCTAAATTTTTGAAAATATAATTTTTGTAGTACCTTTTTCGACGGATGATTTCTTAGGCGCCATCAGTTGCAAATATGTTTTTAAAAAATGATCAAATTTTTGAAGGAAAAGAACTAATTGGATCAGAACCGCCGGTGAAGTTTTAGAGCTGTAAATTGTTTGGAAGACAATTTTTTTACATAAGGTAAATGTTGTGAGGAGGGTATTTTCGGAAAATACAATGTTGAGGTGACTTGCATTTAATTGGGCGGGATTTTACAGGATTTTGTCCGCCAAATTTTTACAGATGTGGAGCGGTGATGT
>JAVJIF010022877.1:0-50223 GCA_038442645.1 Agave tequilana | reverse complement strand
AGTCTAATGTTTTGTAAAAAATATCGGCAAGTTGAAAATCGGTAGAAACATAATCAATATCAATATCACCTTTCTCATAATGATCTCTAAGAAAGTGATATCTAATGTCAATGTGCTTAGTTTTACTATGTTGATTTGCATTCTTTGTCATATGAATAGTACTAGTATTATCACAAAATTTTTAATATGAGAAAAATGCAAATCATAGTCAAGGAGAGTATGTTTCATCCAAAGAACTTGTGCACAACAAGCTCCGGCTGCAACATACTCCGCCTCGGCAGTTGAAAGGGCTACCGAATTTTACTTTTTGGAAGACCAAGAGACAAGACAATTACCAAGGAATTGACATGTACCACTTGTGCTCTTCCTATCTACCCTACAACCCGCATAGTCGTCATCCGAAAAACTCATCATTGAAAATTGTCCGATTTTCGGATACCACAAACCCATTTCAATAGTGCCCTTAAGGTATCTAATTATGCGTTTAACCACAATTATATGAGACTCTTTAGGACATGATTGAAAACGAGCACAAAGACAAACAGAAAACATAATATCCGCCTACTAGCCGTTAAATATAACAAGCTACCTATCATGCTACGATAAAGTTTAATGTCTACACTTTTACCTTGTTCATCCTTATCAAGCTTTATGGTTGTTGCCATGGGAGTTTTGCTCACTTTAGCTCCTTCAAGCCCGAACCTTTTGATTAGTTCCTTTGTGTACTTGGCTTGATTGATGAAGATCCCATCCTTCTTTGCTTGATTTGGAGACCAAGGAAGTAGTTGAGCTCCCCATCATAGACATTTCAAATTCATCCTTCATGCATGACTCAAAAGCTTGGCAAAGAGATTCACTAGTAGAACCAAAATAATATCATCTACATAAATTTGTACAAAAGAATATCATTTTCTACATGTTTTGTAAACAAAGTAGTATCTATTTTTCCTTTCTTAAAACCATTTGAAATTAAAAATGAAGAAAGTCTTTCATACCAAGCCCTAGGGCTTGTTTCAAACCATAAAGAGCTTTATCAAGTTTAAACACAAAATCCGGATGTGTAGGATCAACAAACCCGGGGGGTTGTTCAACATACACCTCCTCTTCAATAAAACTATTTAGGAAAGCACTTTTAACATCCATTTGAAACAATTTAAAATCTTTATATGAGGCAAATGCTAGTGTCATCCGTATGGCTTCAAGCGTGCTACGGGTGCAAAGGTTTCTTCAAAATCGATTCCTTTGATTTGAGTGTAACCTTGGGCAACTAACCTAGCTTTATTTCTAACAACGTTACCCGATTCATCCAACTTGTTCTTAAAGATCCACTTAGTACCAATTGTTGGTCTATCGTGGGGCCTAGGAACAAGGTACCAAACTTGGTTGCGCTCAAATTGATTGAGCTCCTCTTGCATGGCTAGCAACCAATATGAATCGGCCTCGGCTTGAGGACGTTCTTGGGTTCAACATGAGAAATAAATGCATAATGCCCACAAAAATCATGAAGTTTAGAGCGAGTGGTTACCCCTTTAGATACTTCACCTATAACGAGGTCCTTGGGGATGATGGGGATTGTATCTCCAATCCTTTGGAAGTTTGTGAGTAGGCTCCACTTCAATTGTTTGATTTTCATTTCTTGAGCCTCTTCTACTTTAGCTTCACTTCCTTCATCATCCTTTGGCTTGCCTCCCATAGTAGGTGTATCCTCCAAGGTGACTTTCTCCAAGTCTTCATCCAAAGAATATATTCTACAACATTCTTAACAAACAAATTAGATTCTTCAAACTTAACATGTATAGATTCCTCAATAGTCAAAGATGATCTATTGAAGATTCTATAAGCCTTACTAGTATTAGAATAACCAACAAAAATGCCTCATAAGATCTAGCATCAAATTTACCTAAATTATCTTTTGTATTTAAAACACAAAACATTTGCATCCAAAAACTCTAAAGTATGAAACATTTGGTTTTCTAGAAAAATAAATCTCAAAAGAAGTTTTGGAAGTATTTTTACATAAGAAAACACGATTTGATATATAGCATGATGTATTAACGGCCTCGGCCCACAAATAATGTGGGAGACCATATTCACTAAGCATTGTCTAGCCATCTCTTGTAATGTTCTATTTTTCCGTTCAACTACTCTATTTGTTGTGGAGTTCTAGGACAAGACAGTTCATGCTTTATTTCATGTTCTTCACAAAAAGTGGTAAAGGGTAGGTTAATGAATTCACCTCCTCTATCACTTCTTATTCTTAAAATTGAAGTATCTTTTCCTTTTCAACTCTTTTCTTAAAGGCTTGAAAATGTGAAAAGACTTGGTTTTTATGTTCTAGAAAGAAAACCCAAGTAAAACGTGAAAAGTCATCAACCAAAACAATTGCAAAACGATTCCCACTTAGACTTTTGGTTGAGTAGGACCAAATAAATCCATATGGATTAACTCTAAAGGACGTGATGTCATGATATCCTTGATTGACTTGAAAGAGGACTTGGTTTGTTTCCCAAGTTGGCACGCGTCACAAACGCGGTCCTTTTCAAAGTTCAAGCAAGGAATACCCTTCACCATTTCCTTTGTGTTAACCTAGATATATGGTCAAAAAAAAAATGTGGCATAATCTTCTATGCTACAACCAAGAGTCATCATCGAGGGCTTTTAAACAAGTAATATTACATGACATATTAGACATATCAATCATATAAACATTATTTTCACGAAAGTCAGAAAATACACAAAATATTAGATATTCTATCAATAACTTTACAAACTACATTATCAAAAACAACATCAAAACCTTTATCACAAAGTTGACTAAAACTCAAGAGATTATGCTTGAGGCCATCAACTAAAACAAACATTTTCAATTAAAGGGGATGTACCAAGTTTAACATTACCTATACCGATGATTTTACCCTTGGCATCATCTCCGAAGGTGACGGTGCCACCTTCATGGTATCTTGATAGGGTTGCAAAGTTGTTGATGTCCCAAGTCATATGCCTTGAGCAACCACTATCAAGATACCACAATCCTCTACGTCGTTGGGCCTTGGAAGGTACCTACATCATTTAACAAATTCATTGATTTTGGTACCCAAATTTTCTTGGGTCCTTGAAAGTTAGTGTTTCGAACCCAAACATTATGACGAGATGCATTTAGTCTATCATAGCAAAAGTTAGCTAAGTGTCCTTTACGGCCACAAAATGACATGAAAAACACTTTACCATACATGAATGCATGATGTGTGTGTGAAGTGTGAGCATGTATTGGGGGTTGGCATGACGTAAATGAAAATCACCTAGAGGGGGGGTGAATAGGTGATGGCTAATCTAATCTGGTCACTAAATGACAAATAATGCGGAATTAAAAACTATTATGACCAAATTAAACTTATTACACTAAACACCACGTATAACACAAGAGTGTAACCGAATCCCCGTGAAGGGCTCTGGACTAACTCCTCTAGATTCCCCTTGAATGGGTTGAGGTGCTGCGTTGGCTCTCTTGGTTGAATACAAGTGTTAGCAAACAATTCCCAAGCAAATTAAAACAATTAAGCACACAAGTATATCATGCATGTAAATGATAAAGACAATAAGAGTATGCAAGATATAAGAAATGAGATAGAGAGGAGAGAGAGAGAGAGCAATCGCAAACACAAGGAATTTGTTTCGAGGTTCGAGCACACTTGCTCTACATCCCGCCTTCGACACACGAAGGATTCCACTATGCACGATCCCAATGGATCTCTCCTTGGTGCCGCAACACCTACAATCCCTCGGACTCCCTAGTCCCGTACACACGCAAGCCCACTAGCTTGCCGAGGCCGCACATCAAACCAAGAGTTCACAAACCGAACTCTAAACCACTGCGAGCACACTTGCCCGCCTCCTCAAAGTACAAAGAAAAGATCTTTGGTGATCATAACACTTTGATCACCTAAAAGCACTCTCACTACAACACTCCTATAGAATGAATAATCAATGGATAGCTCAAGTGTAGTGTGAGAAAAACAAGGATGAGAAAGGTGGAGGAAAACTCAAAGAATCACTTTAAACCACTCTTGATAAAATCTTCCCTTTTGATTGGAAGTATTTGCTCTCAAATATGTGGAGAAAACTCTTTTAAAAGGATAGAAAAACTGGCCCAAAGCTCTCCTCAAATCTTAGATCAAAACAATGACCAAACCCCAAATATATAGGCTGAGAAAAACTAGCCGTTGGGGTCTGTCAGGCCTGCCGGTCGACGGCCGGTCGACCGCCAACGGTCAAAAATTCGACCGTTGGAGCCTCCGGTCGACCGCCGGTCGACCGAAAAGAACAGAGAGCACTGCTCTCAGTTCCGGTTGACCGCCCGTCGACCTGCCCACTGAGCTGCCAGACGTGCACGACTCTGTGTAAGTCGGTCGACCGTGCGGTCGACCGGCCCTTGGTTCGGTCGACCGTGCGGTCGACCGACCTGGCCTGTCAGCCAGTTCTGGGTCAGCACCTGGGAGAAAAACTGTTAGAAAATATCTGTTAAATCTTGTATTCTCTAAAACTTATTTTTCAAAACTTTACCAAATACAAAAACAAGATATTTTGAACTCAATAAAGCATAGTGTGTATGGATATGATCCACTACACAATTAAGATGAAATATCTATGTTTTTGACATTAAGCAATAAACTTGGTTTTGGTTAAAGGCATGTATATAGAAAACACCAAAAACCAAAATGATATTTTTCCAAAATGAAAGTCTTTTCTAAACTGAAAATTCTTTTATGAAAAGACGATTAAATCAAGAGTGTGTGTGTGTGTGTGATATAAACTTGAGCAATCCACCAACTATTCTATCCTTTACATTTTATCTAAAACAAAAATCTTATATCTAGACACAAGTCTTGATCTTGAAGTCTTCCCTTGAAGTCTTCTCATCTTCTTGACTTGGTCCACACACGATCTACCGAGCTCAAATCTTGATGTGGTCTTGATGCATAGGCTCGTGAATCAATCGGTGCTACCTTCAAAACATGACTTTAAATCCTTTGTTGAAGCTCCACACTTACTAAGATCTTGATCATAAATCAGTCACTAATTAAACACGAGATCATTAGTATTATAACTACATGAGTTGATCATCATCAAAACTAGAGTGATGGGCCTTTGGGCCAACAATCTCCCCTTTTTGATGATGACAAAACTCATGAAGTTATATATGCATGGATAAAGTAAAGCTTCAAAGAAGCTCCCCCTTAACTCATGCATAACAATAAAATAAATACATATGCAATGTATGCTCATAAACATGTATGCAAATGTAGGAGATAATCATGCATACAAGCATAAAATAAATCAAATCTTTTTCTCCTATTTGCAAAACAAAACATATATGCATAAACACAAATTCTACTAACATGCATATAAAATCTCAAATTCTTCTCCCCCTTTTGTCAATCATCAACAAAGGGGTTAAAGTAAAAACCAAAATATCTCCCCCTTTTTGTTCGAAACAAGGAACCAATAAAGGGGTAATCCAAATCAATCAATAAAGGTTATATGCGATATACATTCATGAAGAAGAAGAAGACGCCAAGTTAGCTTCCCTACACATATGCATTACATGAAGAATGGATGATAAGCCCCAATTCATATAACACATATTATGTAATGCATAAGAGGAGATGTGAAGCTCCCCCTACACACGTGTACCACATAAAGAAGAGATGTTAAGCTCCTCAATACAAGATACACTCAACATGAATCTATATGTAGAAGAGATGTTAAGTTCTTCTTGCATATAGGCAATACAAATCAAAAATTTTGAATTTTTCCAAAAAAAATTTTGAATTCTCTCAATAAAAAAAAGAAAATTTTTGAATCTTGAAATCAATTTTGAAAATGATCAATTGTAAAATAATGATCAACCATATAGATACCAAATTAAAAACTAATGCATAAGCTTGAAAAATAAGATTTGAATTAAGCTTAGCATTAACAAACTTTGTGCTATAAAATATGTAAATCAATTTTAGCTCAAGCACAAAACTAATCATATATATATGCATGAAAAGAGTATATTGAAAATGATACATACATATATAAGAGAACAAAATATGAGTATATACAAAAAGAGTCATATTGATACCAATTAAAAAAAATATCCAATGATACCAATAGAAAAATAAGCTTAAGTGTATACATCATATAATCAACTACATGAAGAACTCGAACTAGTTAAATGAAAATGTTTGAAAACTAGTACGAAATTCTTCAATCAAGGAATAAATCAAAAATATTTTTCATGAAATATGTGTAAATCACAAGGCCCTAAAAACACTCTAATATCCATAAAATCCATATAAAACTCATGAAACCATTCTCGTGAGAAAATATTCAAAAGAAGTGAGTGTACTAGTGTTATGTGAAACATGGCATCATGAAAATGGCAATAAAGCTCAATATTCTTTTAAAGGAGACAATATGAAAATTATCAAAAATTTTGAAAACATGAAAATCATCACAATTTTTCATTAAAAAATATTTATATTTCAAGGTGTATGTATGTTTTGACAACACAAGAAGTATACATACATATCCCTAAAACACAATTGAGTCCATATATATAGATTTGCATGAAAGGCAAATGACTCAAGAGGCATGCATGTATATCTTAAAGTTTGGCAAAATAAACATATACATGAAATGAAAACACATGATCATAACACAAATCCAAAATAGGAATACAAGTTTAAAAATGTATGGATCATCAAAACTAGGTTATGCTAGCACACCTAATGGGCACAAATAAGCAATCAAACCCAACCCTATATAGATTTATTTGTGGCCCACAATATGTACAAGTATAATTCCTAGTGTTGACAAAAACTAACATTTAAACTAATATTCAATTCAAGAAGCATCAAATATTGAGACACAAAAGAATTTATCCATATGATTGAAGAATAATAGGATCATGTGTAAATCTTATAAGCTAATTGAAGAATAAATAAATAGTATAAAATAGTTTTTTGAACAACTAGTTAAAGATCCTTCAAATATATGAAATCAAGAACATATGTTTTTCATAAGGCATAACTAAATACATAAAGATTTAATCACTCATGGCCTATAAAGCTCAAAATGATCATGAAACTAAGTCATGAATTAATAAATGAAGATGTGAGTGTTATAAGATCATGTAAATAGTATTTTTATGAAAATAGTCATTTAAGCTCAAAAAAGATCATAAGTCACATTTTTTAACAAAACAAAAACATGAAAAATCATTTTCCATTAAATACTAATCTTCATGGTATATGTATGATTTATCCAAAACTAACAATACACATACATATCCCAAACACAAAAGAGTCTATTAAATATGTTTGCATGAAGGCAAGAGACTCACAGGTATACATGTATATTTATTAGATTTGAATTAACAATACATATACATGAAGTAGAACATAAAGAATTGGCAAAGCATGTATAAATGAGAATCATCAAAACAAGTCTATACATATGCATATAGTGGGTACAAATGAGCATGAGGTGCAATCATATATAAAACAAATGTAGCTCACTATTTGTACATGTATAATACAAGTTTTGATAAAAACTACATCTAAGCATGTTATTACCACATGAAACACATCAAAACATAAAACATGAACATGCTATGAATATGATAAATGAAGAAGCATGTACATAAAAGGTAGGAGTTTAGAGATTGTTACCAACTCCAAAGCTCCAAGCATGGTGGTCTTCCCACCAAAACTCCCTTGATAGTGATGCATTCAATATGTGTCCATCAAGTCCATGTGCATTCACTACCAAGGCACCAAATCTCTCACGTTTTGTGAGAGCCCTCACCTACATCAAATACACAAGGTGGGGATTTTGGTACCCATATTTTCTTGGGTCCTTTGGGGTTAGTCTTGTAAGGAACCCAAAAATTTTTATTAGCAAAATTAAAATGATGTAACCTATCATAACAAAATTTTACTAAATGGTCTTTGCGGCCGCAATGTGTACATGTGTACACCTTAGGATGCTTATGTGTAGGAGTGTGATCATGACGTGCAACATAAGCAAATGCATGATTATGAATGTGTGGAGTTTGTTTCTTTGAAAACAAAGACTCCAACCTAGAATGATTAAAAGCACATGAGCTCAAGGTAGAGCTCAAACTATTCATTTTATTTTTCAAATCTTTAATCTCATTAGTGGTGGCATGTAAGGCATGATGAGATAAATAATCATTTTTCTTTTTCTTTTTAGAAACAAATTCTTTTTCTTTTTCAACCATTTTTCTTTTTAAAGAATTATTTCTTGAAAAACAACTTCTTTTTGTTTTCACCAAATCAATTTATTTTTCAAAGTATTGTTTCCTTCACACAAATCATTTAATTTTGAAAGTAAGGAAACATTCTCATTTTTCAAATCTTCTTTTTCTTTTCTAAGCATGCAATATTAATTCTATATGAATCATTTCATTAAGCATGCAATCAAATTTCTTTTTCAAATTTTTATTATTCCTTTTAAGCATGTCATATTTTTCAATTAGCAAATGACAAAATGTAGAAAGCTCATCATATGACATGTCTACATCCTCATCCTCGGATTCGGTAGTTACCTCAAGGGGGTCATCCCCTTGGACCATATAGCACAAGTTGGAGGTGTTGCTTCTAACGTCCGAATCGCTCCCGGCATAATATAGATCCTTTTCGCCGAGGGAGGTGATGATGTTCCAAGCTACAAAAGCCGAATCAACATTAGAAACCCTAGATAGATAATCATCATTTAGGGTAGACTTTAAAGCATATAGGGCTTTTGCATTAGCTTCACTATTCTTGCCATTTAAACAATATGCATTATTAGTAGTGGCAAGATAAACATTATAACCTAAGGCTTTGAGGTACAAAGACATCTTAACCTTCCAAATTTGGATGTAAAGAATGTCAAAAGTGGGTGGTGACATGAAATCCATGGTGTGTGTACAAAGTATGTGATTAGCCTAAAATGAGGATCTTAACTCTAAGTTGTTAGACCCAAATCAAAAGCACTAGCTCTGATACCAATTGAAAATCACCTAGGAGGGGAGGGTGAATAGGTGATGGCTAATCTAATGGTCACTAAATGACAAATAATACGGAATTAAAAACTATTATGACCAAATTAAAATTACACTAAACACCACGTATAACACAAGAGTGTAGCCGAATTCCCGTGAGGGCTCTGGACTAACTCCTCAAGATTCCCCTTGAATGGGTTGAGGTGCGTTGGCTCTCTTGGTTGAATACAAGTGTTAGCAAACAATTCCCAAGCAAATAAAACAATTAAGCACACAAGTATATCATGCATGTAAATGATAAAGACAATAAGAGTATGCAAGATATAAGCAATGAGATAGAGAGAGATAGAGAGAGAGAGAGAGAGCAATCGCAAACACAAGGAATTTGTTTCGAGGTTCGAGCACACTTGCTCTACATCCCCGCCTTCGACACACGAAGGATTTCCACTATGCACGATCCCAATGGATCTCTCCTTGGTGCCGCAACACCTACAATCCCTCGGACTCCCTAGTCCCGTACACACGCAAGCCCACTAGCTTGCCGAGGCCGCACATCAAACCAAGAGTTCACAACCGAACTCTAAACCACTGCGAGTACACTTGCCCGCCTCCTCAAAGTACAAAGAAAAGATCTTTGGTGATCACAACACTTTGATCACCTAAAAGCACTCTCACTACAACACTCCTATAGAATGAATAATCAATGGATAGCTCAAGTGTAGTGTGAGAAAAACAAGGATGAGAAAGGTGGAGGAAAACTCAAAGAATCACTTTAAACCACTCTTGATAAAATCTTCCCTTTTGATTGGAAGTATTTGCTCTCAAATATGTGGAGAAAATCTTTTAAAAGGATAAGAAAAACTGGCCCAAAGCTCTCCTCAAATCTTAGATCAAAACAATGACCAAACTCCAAATATATAGGCTGAGAAAAACTAGCCGTTGGGGTCTGTCAGGCCTGCCGGTCGACCGGCCGGTCGACCGCCAACGGTCAAAAATCCGACGTTGGAGCCTCCGGTCGACCGCCCGGTCGACCGAAAAGAACAGAGAGCACTCAGTTCCGGTCGACCGCCCGGTCGACCTGCCCACTGAACTGCCAGACGTTCACGGCTCTATGCACGTCGGTCAACCGTGCGGTCGACCGACCTGGCTGTCAGCCAGTTCTGGGTCAGCACCTGGGAGAAAAACTGTTAGAAAATATTCTGTTAAATCTTGTATTCTCTAAAACTTGTTTTTCAAAACTTTACCAAATACAAAAATAAGATATTTTGAACTCAATAAAGCATAGTGTGTATGGATATGATCCACTACACAATTAAGATGAAATATCTATGTTTTTGGCATTAAGCAATAAACTGGTTTTGGTTAAAGGCATGTATATAGAAAACACCAAAAACCAAAATGATATTTTTCCAAAATGAAAGTCTTTTCTAAACTGAAAATTCTTTTATGAAAAGACGATTAAATCAAGAGTGTTGTGTGATATAAACTTGAGCTATCCACCAACTATTCTATCCTTTACATTTTATCTAAAACAAAAATCTTATACCTAGACACAAGTCTTGATCTTGAAGTCTTCCCTTGAAGTCTTCTCATCTTCTTGACTTGGTCCACACACGATCTACCGAGCTCAAATCTTGATGTGGTCTTGATGCATAGGCTCGTGAATCAATGGTGCTAGCTTCAAAACATGACTTTAAATCCTTTGTTGAAGCTCCACACTTACTAAGATCTTGATCATAAATCTGTCACTAATTAAACACAAGATCATTAGTATTAAACTACATGAGTTGATCATCATCAAAACTAGAGTGATGGGCCTTTGGGCCAACAATAAAGGTTGTGAGGCATGAGCATGAGCATGAACATGAGTATGAACATGAGATTGTTTCTTAGGTGCTTGTTTCTTAGGAAACATAGCCTCAAGTCTATTTTTGTCAAATTCACACTTTTCAAAACTACTCCTAAAGAATCAATTTTCTCTTTTAGCATGGTAATTTCATTTTTATCAACTTGTGGAAATTTACCTTTGCAAGAAATTTTATAGTTGTCAAAATCTTTTGGGTGGAAACAAGTGTGGAAAGTAATTTATCTTTTTCTTTAGAAAGAGTAAAAACTTGATGATTAAGAGACTCATTTTCCTTTTTCATTTTAAATACTTTTCTTTAGAAAATCATAGTTATGTGATAATTCTACAAAAGCTTCTCCTAATTCATCCATGGAAAGTTCATCATTAAGAGAAGTGGAAGAGGTTACCTTACTTGTGCTTTCATTTGCCATGAAGCACATGTTTGCGGTGTCGATTTCCTCCTCGGATTCGCTCTCGGAATCCCATGTAGCCTTCAAAGCTTTCTTCTTGTAAGGCTTCTTTGATGTGGAGGGCTTTACTTTCTCCGGGCACTCCGCAACAATGTGACCCGGTCTTTGGCAATTGAAGCAAATAATTTTTCTTTCTTCTTTGCCTCCTTGCCATCTCCTTCTTCCTTGAAACTTAGCCTTGTTGTACATCCTCCGAACGTTCTTCACAAGAAGTGAGAGCTCTTCGTCATCTTCTTCTTCATCGTCTTCGTCGGAGGGTGTGGATTGACTCTTGAGGGCTATTGTTTTCTTCTTGGAAGGAGCCATGTCCTCCCTAGCTTTTCTCTCCATCTCATGGGTTTTGAGGTTCCCAATGAGACCAATTAGCTCCATCTCCTCCTTGTTATTGAGTTCCTTCAAGGTAGTTGCTTTTACTTCCCATGAAGGAGGAAGAGCCCGGATGATCTTTCTAACTCTTTGGTCGTTGTCGATAGCATCACCTAGAGAAGAAAGTCCATTAGTGATCTTTGTAAACCTTGTAACCATATCATCTATGGTTTCATTTCTTGCATGCAAAAGTTCTCATATTGGGACCGAAGAAGGTCTATCTTGGCCCTCTTCACTTGTGAAGTCCCCTCATGTGTTACTAGCAAGTGTGTCCAAATCTCAAATGCGATTTTGCAATGGATGACTCTAGAAATGTCATCATCATTGAGGGCTTGAAGTAGTGCATAGTGAGCCCTAGCATTGACATCAAACTCCTTAGTCTCAATTTCGGACTAAGTGGATTCATCACCAGGGGGTGCACTAAAAGGTTTGGTCACGGCCTTTGCAACTCGACTTCCTAGAGATTGCAAGAAAACGGTCATATTAACTTTCCATATGGGAAAGCTAAGTCCATCAAACTTAGGAGGGGTCTTAATTCCATCGGCCATTTTTACTAAGTGGAAATGAATGAAATGATTAGCAAATAAAGGATCTCTCTAAGGTTGTTAAGCCAAGAGCCTAGAGACAAGCTCTGATACCAATTGAAAACACCTAGAGGGGGGGTGAATAGGTGTAATTGCTAATCTAATAACCTTTTAAAACAAGTAGGGTTGTTGACACTTAAAAAAGACAAGATTCTTATTGGTCCGAACAATGTCTAAACTGAAAAGTCACCTAGAGGGGGGGTGAATAGGTGATGTGGCTAATCTATGAACTAAATGCGGAATTTAAAAACTTAATGCAAATTACACTCAAGTGTGATCAACAAATGATGCATACACAACCAAGCCAAGCAAATATGAATGCACAATATAAATAATTGCAAGGCACAAAGTAAAGAGAGAGATAGAGAGAGTCAATGGATCAAGCGCAAACAACGAGATGTGTTTCGAGGTTCGAGCACCCAGCTCTACATCCCCGCCTTCGACACACGAAGGATTTCGAATCCACTAGCAAGTCCACTAAGAACTCTCACAAGGAGTACCCAACTCCTCTTTTATAAACACAACCTCCTCCTTGAGGCAAACTCCAATCCAACAAAACAATCACCTCACAACTTGAGGGATTAGCACAAAGCAAACAAGGATCACCTCACAACTTGAGGGATACAACCCAAGGCACAAAGCCAAACAAAGATTGGGTTTTCAACTTGGTGGTCTAAACAACAACCACAAACAATTTCTTCTCCCACACAAATATCCTATAGAATGAGATAGTAGATGTAGCTCAAGTGTGGAGAAAACCAATGGAATGGAAATCAAAATCACAAAGAAAAATCCTTGGGAAATAATAGAAATCAAGATGGTGAAGTTCAATCAAAAGCTTTTCCCAAAAACCCTCTTCTTTGATTTTCCAAACCCTAGCAAAAAACACCAAATAGATTGTTCAATATGAGTTCAAAAACTTCTTTTGATTGCAGCAAAAACACCAGAGAGTATGGAAAAATTCGCACAAAAAATCTTAGAGAAAAACTCTTGCAAAAGGGGTATTTATAGACAAATCTGAGAAATAGCCGTTGGCAGCAGATTTGGCCAAAATACCACTGCCGGTCGACCGGTCCGGTCGACCGTCCAACGGTCAATTTTTGCCCGTTGACAGCTACCGGTCGACCGGCCCGGTCGACCCAAACAAACAGAGAGCTCTGCTCTCAGCCCGGTCGACCGTCCCGGTCGACCGTCCAAAGCTGCCAAACGTGCACAGGTTTGTGCACGTCGGCGGTCGACCGACCTCAGCCCTAGTCGACTAGTCAGGTTACTAGTCGACTTGGTTGAAGCCTGGAACAGAAAATTAGATGAAAACATATTAAAAATTCTTTTATCTTTTCTAAAAATCACCAAAAATAGTTTTATCATTTTGTATTGATATATAAACATGTGGTAAAAAGTTTAGCTCAAATATCAATCAATATGAACTATTTTTGTGTCTTATCATTTTTACCAAAAACCAAAAACTGTATTTTCTAAAACTTGGATTTTGAATAGAAAATACGTTTTGTCCAAAACTCTTCCAAATACAAGAACATGATATTTAAACAACATTTAGGCATGATGTATATAGATATAATCCTATATACATGAAATATATATATATCCATATTTTTGTCCTTAATTCCAAAATTAAGTTTTGTTAAAACACAAAACCTAAAACACATGAAATAGGTATATCAAAGTAAGTTTGTCTAAGAGTTGAAGCATGCATGTATATAGAACAAATCTAATATACATTAAACCATGTAAACTTGTTTTGATATAATATCTATTCATGCAAACCAAGATCGGTTAAACCTAAAACCGAAAACCAAAACATGAAACGTGTGTGTGTTGTGAACTTGAGCTTATCATACTATTCTAATCTTTACAATTTGGATCTAAACACAAAACTAAACTATGGTACCGAAGTCTTCTTGTAGAGCGCAAACTCCAAGCCGACTCGATCCAAAACTCCTTGATCCAACGAGCAATAGATATATATGATCTTTGACGCTTGGGCTCTTGAATCAACATGTGAAAGATGTGTGGAAGCTTTCACCAACTAATATCTTGATTAATGATCTGAAACTTAAACATCACAAGATAATTAGTACACATAAGTACATGAGTTAATCATCATCAAAACTAGAGTGGAAGGCCTTTGGGCCAACATAAACTTGTTGACATTTACAAAAGACAGGTGACAGACGAGCTGAAGACCAGTTTTCACCCATCTCCAAGGGACAAGGAAGCAACTTGGACTCCACTGATCCAGGAAGCAGACAGTGAACCCGGATTGTTTCTAAACAGACCTCAGCAGGTCTAAGATGCTAGCACTTAGCATTACATGAGCCCAAAGGGATAACCTCGCTTGAGAGGTTAAGATAACCCAACTCCGCCGAAAAGCCTCTTTTCGGACTTCGCCGAGAAACTGTCTCTAGCTCCGCTGTGAGCTCAATGTGGGCAGCGCCGCTATGAATCTGTTGTGGTCGACCTTTGACCAATCAAATCTCCGGATGAGATCGGATCCAATCAGATCAAATCCAATCAGAGATCAAATATGGCAGTTGATTGCCACAATCCCTTGACTTTCTCAAAACGAGTAAAAAGATTAAGGGAAATCTTCCAACAATATGGAAAGGATCAAAACAGATCAACCGACCTGCCAAATCTAGCTCCGCAGAAGCTATCTTAGCCTCGCAGCAAGGCTACTTTCCAAATTCAAACAGATTCGGTTCAATCTGTTTCTATATCTTCAAAGGGGACGATTATACCCTTGCTCTCCCTATAAATAGCCCGCCAGGGGTACAAGGGGAGGGGATCGATCCATCAATCTCCTTCTGACCACGAGGATCGACTTCTTCAACAGAGGCTTCTTCACAACGCACCGCGCGTTCTTGAATTCAGAGACTCTTTAGAGAAATACTTCTCTCTTCAGGGTGTTGATACCCTAATAACCCCTTTTTCTTAAGGAATCTCCAGAACCAGGCGAGAAGGAATTCCTCATAGAAGGTGGTTTTGAGAAGTAGCAAGAGGGTTCTACCAACCTTCTATTCTCTGATTCCCCGAACCAGGCGAGAAGGGAATCTCATCGCTCGCATCGTCAAAGGGACAAAGTGGTCGCGCGCTGACCAGACTCCTATCGGCACACTTCTTCAGAATCTCTGAGGAGATCTACTTGTAATCTTTTTAAGAATACTTGTACTTTAGCTCCTCAAACTTTTATTTGTAAGTTTTCCCCTTTTCAAATCAATGGAAAACAAGATGGCGACTCCGCTGGGGATTGTATTCTCCTCTGCTGAGAATCAAGTGTCGCAATGCGACGAACAGACCTTCGGGTCTAACTCTGAATTCAGAAAAGCCGGTGCAGCCAGAGCTTCTCTGGCTAAATCTTCAAGGAAAGTCTCTGCAGAGACTGAAATGGTTCCTTGCGAACCTGCTGCGGTTCTCTGGCGCAACAAGGAAGCATGTCCTCAGCCCAAGTCCTGCACTCTCGAGAACTTGGTCATCCAGATCGATCAAGGAAGATTTGAAAAAGTCCTCTCTGGGGGTGACCTGATGCTCCGAGCACGGAAGCACAGGAAGGTCTTCACGACCAAGGTTTCAAATCAGAAACCAGAGGCAGAATTCTGCCAACACCCCACAGCCTCGCGTGTGGCTATTCAGGTTCCTTGTGAACCTAATCATCTCCTGTCAAGGCGGATATGGAGGCCGAAATAGAAGTTTCTGATCGAAGCTTCAGGCGTAGCTACTCCAAAATCGCGCCTCTCTCGCGAAGAAAAGGGTAAAATGCCTGTCTACCCCGACAATGCTGCCAACCACGAAGTCGAGATGGCAATCATACCGTCGCCCAATTCAAGAGTAGCAAAGCCTTCTGACAGCCTCGCTTTCACAAGCGAAGCTACTATACCAAAGCATACTCATTGGATCCATGGCCGCGAGGCTAAGGCCAAAGAGTTATCTAAGGCCAATCCCTTTCGCAGCGGAACAGCGGGTAAAGCACCACGGCGTGCTCCGCTCTCCAGTTCATTAAGCACTAAGCTCGCATCTGCTGGCGAAGCTAGAGCTGAAGTACTATTCAGTACTAATCCCTCCCGCATGGATAAGAAGAACGGAGCATCATCCCATGTGCACTCCGAAAAGGCCTCTCCACGAGTTTGTTCAGGCTCTGTTAGGCCTGACCTGCGAGAATTTTTGGCAAACAAGCGGAAGTTGGAGCCCCTCCGAACTACTTCCCCCTGTTGTCAAAGAGGATGCCGGCTTGTGACAATCCACTCAGCCCGCTGCCGGCTATATCCAACCGTGGCCGCATCTCCGCACCGGCAATCAGTGTTTGATCGACTGTCCGCACATATTCCAACGAAGCATCACAGGAGAAGCACCTCGCGAAGTCCAGCTTCTGCATCCGTCAACATGACCGGAAGAGGCCGAGAGCGACGCAAGGGAGGTCAAACATCTGACGACATCCCCTACAGCTCCCCAGATCCAGACTACAGCCCAGGCTTAGGCGAAGTCTTGGTGCAGGAAGAAGGTGTTTTCCGAAACACCAGATCTAGGGTGGCGATACCCTACAGTTACGAGCAACCTTCTTCCTCGATGGCCCTGATCTCGCCACAGCCCAGGCGGTCACCCTGACCATCAGACGAAGAAGATGAGGACAGTGGGTATACCTCTTCAACGACGGTCAGTTCAGTGCGAACGGATAAAGCATCAGTCAATATGGCTGATAATGCCAATGATGACCTTCGTCGGCGCTTGGAAGCTCAGGAGCAAACTTTCAAGACTCAGGAAGAGGCTTGGACAACATTCAACAGATGCTCGCTCAACTCCTCAGTAACCGGAATAACAATGATGCCGGGAGCAATCACGATGAGGAGGAACACTTCAGCAATGAGCAACCAAAGCCGGAGAAATCCAAGGAGGGTTCTTCCTTAGACGCCGAAGTCCTTAAGGGCCTCCAAGCTCAAATTGCATCCCTAGCTCAGAGGGATGAATTAAAGAAGGTAGGGGCGGTCCGTCCTTATCCGCCAGAGTGGGATTCGGTGCCATATCCACCGAAGTTCAACCCACCAACGTTGCATACGTATGATGGTAAGAGCTCGCCTAATCATCACATCTACTACTTCCGGTCTCAGACTGGTAATGTCATAAGCAACGACGCCATCATGGCTAGGCTGTTTATTGGTACCTTAAAGGGAGTGGCATTCGACTGGTTCCGAAGCCTCCCTCCGGGCTCTATCAATTCCTGGCTCGACCTGGAAACTCGGTTCCTCTCTCGTTTCTACGAAGACGACACTGAGGTGACTATGGACAAGCTCCTCTCCACCGTGCAGAAGAAGGGCGAATCTGTCCGCGACTACATTGAGCGGTTCAGAAATTTATCCTTGATGTGCCCAGCAGGGATGCCATTACCCATGCTCTTACAGACATGCAGATACAACTTCCTAGACCAAGTGGAAGTTCGCATGGGGGCTGTCAAAGCCCACACTTGGAAAGAATTGGTCGAACAAGCTGAGATAGCCGAGAAGTCGGCTAAAAAGTTCGAACCATCCACCCCTAGAGGCAAGTGGGGGATGAACAACAAAGGGCGTAGCGACCTACCGCAATCTTCTCAAGCTAAAGGCAAAGAGACTATGTCTGTGGAGTTATCTGGAGATGTGCAGTCGAAGGCCAAGAAGAGCGGCTTCAACAGTAGGAGCCCAAGTTCCCTCCAAAACAGTACTCCTTCAGAGACGATCAGGTGGTTACGATATTCCATCTACTTCACAAAGGGAATAAGATGAAGCTGCCAGATGCTCGGCGACCTAATGAGATAGGGCGCACAAATGACCCTAAATACTGCCTCTATCATAGGATGGTTCACCATCCTACCGACAAGTGTTATGTCCTCAAGGACAGGATACAAGCCTTGATTGACGCCGGCGTCCTCACACTGAAGACAGAGCAGAAGAAAGTCACTGCCAATATGGTGACTCTCAAGTTCGGCAGCACCCAAAAGGTTACAATTCCTGACGGGACCTATCTAGCCCCCACGCCACGGTTGGAAGTCAGGCATCCTTCAGCCATGACTCAAGACGACAAGGGTCTCGTTCCTTTAACACTGGAAACGGGGGAAGTCATGTGGATACACCCAGACCTCGTCCAAGACATACATCGAGATTCAAAAAAACCCAACTCAAAGGGCAAATCCTGCAATGTCATCTCTGTCCTACCAGACGACGGCAATCTTACTTCGGCTTCCCTCAGCGATTCGGAAGAAGAAAAGCGCGCTTGCGCGACGCAAGCCGATGCGCCTCAACAGACGGGCACTCGGTCTGGAAAATCGTACTTGAAGCAGTATGAAAAGTCTACTGACGAGATACAACAGCAAACGACGTCAGTATCAACGCCAGCATCCGCTCCAGTCCCGACCAAAGGAAGAGAAAAGTCTAAGGAGGTACGGTTCGACCATGTGTTGAAAAAACCGCCAGGCCAAGGGCTTGACACGCCCTTTCGCTTTGATATATTGGCCCACTTGGCCAATATCCCAGCTCGTATCACAATACATGAGCTCCTGCGTCTCTCTAAAGAGACACGAGAAGCACTCAGGGATGCTCTGGCTAACTCAGAGACTTTTCTGACATGCATACCAGAGGTCCCTAACCATGACGTCCAGTCTTCTTGCCCAGAATGCCATCATGTACAATCGAGGGTGCCTGCTATTACCTTCACGGCGGAAGATATGCTTCTCAAAGACAACAAGCACGATCGACCTCTGTATTACACCGGATATATCGGTTCAACATGCATTGAAAGAGTACAAGTCGATCCGGGGTCTGCACTCAGCATCATCCCCAAAAGGCTTCTCTATTTCCTCAGCATACCACTGTACAGGTTGTTCGCAACCACCACTACAATATATGGTTTCAACGCCGGGAGCAGCCATCCACTTGGGAAGATTCGGCTCCGTTGCAGAATCGGGAGCTTAAAGTCAGAAGTGACGTGCTATGTCATCGACGCTGACACGTCATATAACCTGCTGCTAGGACGGCCATGGATCCATGCCAACTGGATCGTCCCTTCCACCCTCCATCAATGCTTCAAATATGTTGAAGATGACGCGACAGTACGAACTGTCTTCGCTGAAAAGCAACCCTTCAAAGGGGTGGAAAATTACTTCACTGATGCTCTCCTGTATCAAGAGGCCGGTGGAATGCTTCAGGAGCCATTGCCAGACGATAATGAAAGTGACAATGAGGCGGATTCAGAATCCGAAGCAAGCATGCCAGCCATTCTGATTGGCGAGCCAATTATAGCATGTCTCGATGACCCCCTATGTAATACTCCTTCTGAAGAAGAAGGTGAATGGGTAATTAATGATAATATTTCTTTTGATTATCCTGCGAGTATTGGGTCGATTAAATCCATTACGGATGGCTCTCTGCATGTGCCCGTACATGAGCCAAGTGTGACTAGCACATCTGTGGAAGCTATAGAGGGGGCCACACTGGTGGTCCCTCCGTCCAAACGAGGTCAGTCGCCGATAATCTTCAGTAGAACCCGGCCACGGGGACCCACAACTGCAGATTCAAGCTCAGACTCAGACGCCCCACAGTTCTTCCATTATGCGCGGCCAGCGCGCCACATTATGAAGAAAATGGGATATGACTTGAAGTATGGAGGCGGCTTAAACTTTGGAAAAGGAAGGCGCAGTCTAATGCGTAATTTTGTCCCGAAAGGGAAGCCTGCAAATTACTATGATAGTACACGCAGGGGGTTGGGTTACGTCACGCCCACATCATCAGTAACAGTTCAAGTCAAAGATGAAGGGCCAATTCCATCACATTCGGCTTCATCCTCCGAGTGGGACTCCGATATCAGTATAGGAGGAATGTTCAAAGACCTCACTATTAATATGACGTCGAGCAGTCAGTTGGAACCTGCGGAGGCTACCGATGAAGAACCGTGGGCCCAGCAATTAAACATCCAATGGGAAAAGCGTTTCGAGCTGCGCGAACCACCTACTGAAGACAAGGTGATGCAGGTCAATCTGGGAAGTCAAGATCATCCCAAACCCATCTTTATAAGTGAAAGCCTATCACTTATAGAAAAGGAGGAATTGATGATGCTCGTGAAGGAGTATATAGACGTTTTCGCATGGAGCTACGAAGACATGCCCAGACTTGATCCACATGTCGCCATGCACCGTCTGAATATCAAGCCCGACGTCAAGCCAATCAAGCAGCAACAACGTCGGTTCCGCCCAAACATCATGGAAGCTATTGAAGCCGAAGTTCACAAACTCATTGCATGTGGCTTTATCCGGGAGGAGCAACATCCAGATTGGGTGGCTAATATAGTCCCCGTCCTCAAGAAGAACGGGAAAATACGGATCTGCATCGACTACCGTGATCTCAATACAGCCTGTCCCAAAGATGAATTTCCACTGCCCATCACCGATGTCATGATCGACAATACATGCGGGTTCGAAAGGATGTCTTTCATGGACGGCTTTTCAGGATACAACCAGATCAAGATGTATCCCGACGACGAGAAGCATACTTCGTTCCGAACGCCATTGGGGGTATACTGCTACACTGTAATGCCCTTCGGGCTGAAGAATGCCGGAGCAACCTACCAGCGGGCAATGAGTACGATCTTTCGCGATCATCTCCGAAAGACGGTGGAATGCTATGTGGACGACATTGCTGTCAAAAGCCGCAACAAGGATGAGCATCTCCGCGATCTCAGAACGATGTTCGACATAATGCGGGCGCATCAACTGAAAATGAACCCGACAAAATCCTTCTTGGGAGTGTCAAGTGGCAAGTTCCTTGGGTTTATCGTCACATCAAAAGGAATTCACCTTGACCCAGACAAAGTCAAAGCTATCCAAAGCATGCATCCACCGAGGAATCTCAAAGAGCTCAGAGGCTTGCAAGGCAGGCTGGCCTATATCAGAAGATTCATTGCAAATCTTTCGGGCCGTTGTCAGCCGTTCACCCGGCTCATGAAAAAGGGTGCTTCCTTCGTATGGGATCAAGCTTGTCAAGAAGCTTATGAAGACATCAAGAGGTATCTCACAAAACCTCCAGTCCTGGTGGCCCCTACATCAGGGAAACCATTCTTGCTTTATGTAAAAGCTCTGGACTACTCCCTCGGCGCCCTCCTCGCTCAAAAAGACGACAATGTCCACGAGCAGGCCATTTATTATCTGAGCAGGACTCTCATAGGAGCGGAATCTCGCTACAATCCTATTGAGAAAGAGTATTTAGCTCTCGTCTTTGCCGTTCAGAAGACACGACATTATTTGGTTGGCCAAACCATACATGTCATCTCCAGGGTGAATCCTTTACGTCTTCTTATGACAAAGCCAGGATCACTGAATTCAAGATTGGCTAAATGGACACTTTTGCTGTCTCAATATGACATGACCTTCATCCCTCAGAAGGCGGTCAAAGGCCAAGCCCTTGCAGAATTCTTGGCTGCCCATCCAGTTCCGGAGCATTCAAAACTTCACGAAGACATCCCTGATGAGGTCTTCGAGTCCAATGCAATCTCGGAAGAGGAAGTGTGGCAGATGTTCTTCGACGGAGCATCGCGAATGGGCCCTAAAGGCAAGATTATTGCCGGAGTGGGGGTTGTGTTTGTCTCCCCACAGAATCATGTTCTTCCTAGAGCATTTTCCTTGACAGAATCATGTTCCAACAATGTAGCGGAATATAATGCTCTGCTCATTGGCCTTCAACTCGCCCACGAAATGGGGGTTTGCTACCTCGAAGCTTATGGCGATTCAAAGCTGATCATCAATCAGGTTAAAGGCGAATATGAAGTCCGCCATGAGGACTTGGTGCCTTATTACCATACAGCCAGCGAGTTGGCTAACCTATTCGAAGGTTTCTACATCGGGCACGTGTCCCGATCTCAAAATACCAAGGCGGACGCTCTCGCTGCATTAGCGACGACGCTAGCCTTGCCAGCCGACACCGAGTATCATCTCACAGTCGCGACCCGACATCTCGTATGCTCTAAGCATATACTAAAAATCCGGGAGGTCCATAATGTCTCCACGGATCTTGAGCCGAGAGATTGGCGCTTTCCTCTCATCAACTATGCTTTGCACGGTCTGCTTCCTGACGATCCTAAAGAAGCAGCGTCCATCAGACGAAGGTCTCTCCGTTTCTACTACGATCCTACTCTGAAGACACTCTACCGTCGTTCATATGACGGTGTCCTTCTTCGTTGCCTTTCTCATTCAGAGGCACAGGAAGTGCTTAAAGAAGCGCACGACGGCATTTGCGGAGCCCATCAGCCGGGTCCAAAGCTTAAGGACAGGTTGCATCGGCTTGGATACTACTGGCCAACTATGATAGCCGACGCCATCCAATATGCGCGAAGGTGTAAGGCATGTCAAATTCATGCGGACTTCATACACCAGCCCTCGGAGTTACTCCACCCGACTGTTGCTTCATGGCCATTTGAAGCATGGGGAATAGATGTCGTAGGGCCAATCAGCCCCTCTTCGATAAGAGGTCACCGGTTTATCCTGGCAATAACCGATTACTTCTCAAAATGGGCAGAAGCCATACCATTGGCCGAAGTCAAAACCTCTAATGTGGTTCACTTTATCAAGCACCACGTCATCCATCGATTTGGTGTTCCTAGGCAGATCATTCATGATAATGGTCCCCAATTCATAAGCCAAGTATTCTATCGGTTCTGCGATAAATACCGAATTCAGAATGTGGCTTCAACTGCCTATAATCCTGCTGCTAATGGCTTGGCAGAAGCATTCAACAAAACAATCATCAAGCTGCTCAAGAAATTCGTCTCCTCGAATAAGCGAGATTGGGACGAAAAGCTCGGTGAATGTCTCTGGGCCTACCGAACCACGGTGCGGACACCGACAGGCAATACGCCTTTTTCCCTGGTATATGGGTGCGAAGCAGTCCTCCCATTGGAAATCCAGATGCCATCGTTGCGAGTAGCTCTGATTACTAAAACCACATCAGAGGACAATGATCGCCTACGTCTTCAAGAGCTCGAAGCCCTGGACGAGAAGCGGCTCCAAGCGCAACAACACATTGAGCTGTATCAGGCTCGAATGTCAAAAGCCTTCAATAAGAAGGTCAAGCAGAGAGTCTTCCAGAAAGGAGACTTAGTCTTAGCCGTCAGACGACCGATGATTATGACGCACAAGACCAAAGGCAAATTTCAGCCTAAATGGGAAGGACCGTTTGTGATAGAAACAGTCTATTCAAACGGAGCATACCGCCTTATGATTGCAGAGGGCGACCTACTCATGATGCCGATCAATGGCAAGTTCTTAAAGAAGTATTATCCTTAATCAAGGATCCTTCTCTTGATCAAGTTAACACTTCACCTCTGATCAAAATCTCCGTGTCCAAAGTACACACAAAGAGAGCCTTTCTCTTCCTCCAAGTGAGATCATACAGCCATAAACTAATAGGAACCTGGCCGTGCACCGGTTATCCTAAAGGAGAATCAGGGTTATGCAGACATTAACCCGATAATCCAATATCCTTAACGATTAAGGATAGAGGAAAGTGTTGGCCTGTAAGCCCAACATAAGTCCTCGACAACTCATCATGCTGAGGGGAAAAGTATGGCTAGCCCAACTCAAACGGTAGTTGGTAAAGGCATATCAAACCCGTTGACAGCTGAGGGTTTGCTAAAAATCCTAAGGGACCTGTTCCCGTTTGATTCCTCCTCCAAAATCACTTACCAATTCTCATCCATAGAATGGTAAGACCACATATGCATTCTGCTGTTACGTTAACATTAAACCTATGACAGCAATCCCCTCGTTTCTCCCTGTGAGAGCGAGACCCCAAAATCACTTACCAATTCTCATCCATAGAATGGTAGGACCACATATATTTCGCTGTTATGTTAACATTAAACCTATGACAGTGATTTCCTCGTTAAAGACGAGATCTCCCCAAATTCGATCACCAATCCTGAGCCCTGTTGACATTTACAAAAGACAGGTCTCGATACTTGTTGACATTTACAAAAGACAAGTATCACCAATTTTTGAAGCTTGGTGACGTCTCATCCGGTTACGTCATTGCGACCTCTGAACCAGCAGACAGCTAAGTCTCAATCCTGAGCCCTGTTGACATTTACAAAAGACAGGTCTCGATACTTGTTAACATTTACAAAAGATAAGATCACCAATTTTGAAGCTTGGTGGCGTCTCAATCGGTTATGTCATTGCGACCTCTGAACCAGCAGACAGCTAAGTCTCAATCTCGAGCCCTGTTGACATTTACAAAAGACAGGTCTCGATACTCGTTGACATTTACAAAAGATGAGTATCACCAATTTTTGAAGCTTGGTGGCGTCTCAATCGGTTATGTCATTGCGACCTCTGAACCAGCAGACAGCTAAGTCTCAATCTCGAGCCCTGTTGACATTTACAAAAGACAGGTCTCGATACTCGTTGACATTTACAAAAGACGAGTATCACCAATTTTTGAAGCTTGGTGGCGTCTCAATCGGTTATGTCATTGCGACCTCTGAACCAGCAGACATTTAAGTCTCGATCTCGAGCCCTGTTGACATTTACAAAAGACAGGTCTCGATACTCGTTGACATTTACAAAAGACGAGTATCACCAATTTTTGAAGCTTGGTGACGTCTCATCCGGTTACGTCATTGCGACCTCTGAACCAGCAGACAGCTAAGTCTCAACCCCGAGTCCTTTGACATTTACAAAAGACAGGTCTCGACACTTGTTGACATTTATAAAAGACAAGTATCACCAACCTTTGAGCTCGGTGGCTTCTCAACCAGTTATGTCATTGCGACCTCTGAACTGGCAGATAGCCAAGTCTCATCTATTTTTGAGCTTGGTGGCGTCTCAATCGGTTATGTCATTGCGACCTCTGAACCAGCAGACAGCCAAGTCTTGATCCCGATACTTGCTGACATCTACAAAAGGCAAGTACCCCCCTTTTTTTAGCCCCGCAAAGGGCTAGCCTTGAGCTTGGTGGCGTCTCAATCGGTTATGTCATTGCGACCTCTGAACCGACAGACAACCATGTCTCATCATCCAACCTAACAAAGATTACGTTCTCAAGTAAGAACAAGATTGGAGAGTCGACAGAAGTCAAAACAAAAGAAAGAATTTCCATTAATTCCAAAAAGATGGGATACGTGGAGGCGCGTATACAACAACCTACAAGCGTACATTGTAAGTTCTGAGCCGTTCTCCAAGGGAAGCTAGCCTCGTTCTCCTGTCATCAGCAGCCTGGGCAAGCACCTGTGACCTCAGCTTAGCCTCATTGAAACCTTCCGCCTGAGCCAGACGAGCTTCGACCTCCGCCAAAGTTGCCCTCTGTGACAACCCCTGCTGCGCAAGCTCTTCATTCTGAGCTTTGAGCTGTTCAAGCCGCGCAGTTTCCTCAAGACGCACCGGTATGGCCTTGGATAAGAGGAGATTTGCTTTCCTAATCATTTCCTCAGCCTTCGCAATTTTATCCTCAGCGCCAAGAAGAGCACTAGTGGAGGCGTCAATTGCACTTCCAACCTCTGCTTGCCTTGTTTCCAAGGATTTCAAGTCAGAAGAGATAGCCTTAGCAGCCTCTTGAGCGGCAAGCCGGGCCTCGTGCTTTTGAGCAATGAGAAGCGCGAGCCGTTCATCAACTAAAGACTCCGGGTCCGAACAGTGGAGACGGCGCCATTCCTCCACATCCTTCTCAAATTCATCCACCAGGAGTTCCAAAGCAGCGGCCTGATGATACCCCTCAAAGTCCCGAATACTCTCAATATCACGGGAGAGGACCCCCTTTAACCTTGAGAATGGCATAGTCGAGCCCTTCAGAACCAGGTCGATAGTTCGCCCTAAGCCTTTATAAAAGTTATCGACCAGGTCACCGATATAATCGTTCTCGACCTCAGCCACTTCCGGTAAAGAGGCAACCTCGGAATAGTCCACCAGCCTGGTCGACGCCGTCGCAGAAGAAGCAGCGGGAGCACTGACAGCAGCCGGACAAGCCGAGGGCGATCTCGACGGAGTCCTCATCGAGACCAGAACGCCAGCCACCGCGGAAGAAGGACTAGCAACCACCTCCTGAGCAGCAGGCTCAATCACCAGGGTTGGAGAAGTAGGGCTTGTGATCACCCTCAGCTCCGCACTTGACAAAATTATCGGCACCTCACTCGTTGATACAGTTGGGAGTGAGGACACCTCCGGGACTGCCGCCTCCGCAACTTCTGGCCTTTCGGCTGACTTGGGCCGATAAGAAGGCAGGTCGCCATACAGCGCGTCCAACACAGCAGCATCCGCCGCGGTCGAAGCGCTCATATCACCCCTTGACTCTTCAGGGAAATCACCTGGTTCCCTCGAAGCTGATGCATCTTGAGGCCGAACACCTGTAACAAAACCATGACCAAGAGGGGGATACAATAAACAGAAGAAGCCAAGGGGTCGTCATCATACCTAAGGCTGATGTCGCCTCAAACATCTCGTCACCCGTATCAGTCTCCAGGCGCTCCATCGGAAAATTCTTGCCAGAATCAGCACAAATAGCCGGTCCGCTTTCGTTTGCCGAACATCCCGTGGACCACCCAATAGAGCTTGATGCCACAGGACTTCCTTTGGAAGTCCCAGCGCCCGAGGGACCAATGTCGGCTGCATCACCTCCGGACTCCTCCGAGTGAGTAAAGGAACCAACAGCAGTCCCATAAGCGAATAGGGGATCATAATGTTCCCTTTGCTCCCCAACTGCCTCAGCTCCTGCAACAAGAAGCAAATAATGAGTTATTTGGGATACACCAAAGGCGTATTATATGGACGGGGTTAATCTTACCCAGACCCGGAGCAAATTCACCGCTAGTCGGTTCAGCAACCGACGGTTCAGCCGCTAATGGGGCAGCAGGAGGAATCACTGTAGAGGGACGATCCTCTACCACAATTGTAGTAGCCTGGCGACGGGGCTTCTTCGCCAACGACTTCCTACGGGATCCACTCCCACGCTTCCTCTTGAAGTGGACGTCAGAATCCTCTTCTTCCACTTCTCCCACACGTTGTGGGGAAGATGTCCCCACCACACCAGAGCCAGCCGCATGAGTATCAGCTCCCATCCCCGCCTCGAAGCGAGGACTCCCTGCATCAGAAGCCTCGCTATCATCTACAGCGATGAACTCCTCTAAACCAGGGACACGAACCCGTTTGCCTTCCTTTCTCTCAGAAGCCTTCTGCTTCAGTCGATGAGAGATCAACTTCACACCCGAACGGTTGGCATTGAATCCAGGAGGTATGGAGTTGGAAGCCGCATACCACTGGCAAAAGCACAGGGTCGTCAAAAGGTTGGGATCCTTCAACGGCGTGCGTAGCCACGCCCCAGTGCCTCCCGCAGTAAAGAATCGCCAGGCACGGGCCCCATCGATGAGACTCCCCATGAAGGCCAAATCGAGATTGGGGTTGCCCACATACAGCTGGTCGTACCCAAACTGTCGAGCAAACCGGCTTGGGATGTAAGGTTCTAAATAGCAGATATCCCCGCTTCTATACAATAAATGTGAGGGCCATATGCTGACCAGCCACTCAAAAACCCCCCGACTCATGGGAGACCGCCCTGATTCCGCATCTCAGAATTCCTCGTCGTATCCTGCGCCCCGAATGCGGGGAAAACAGCGGAATAGGTTGTAAGCGTCATGACGACGCACTAACTTGCGGGCCTCGGCCACGTAGGTCTTTAGCCAGGAACATCCTTCGAATAGGCGGAGAAGAGCCGTTCGAACACCTTGCGGAGGGTCCTCTCCAGCTTCAATCAAAGAAGGGCAGTGCAAGGCAAACCACGCCATTAAGTAAGTGTATGGCAGACCTACCCTAGGATTGGGTCCATCACAAGGCAGAATGGCACCCTTCCCACGCCTCATCGCCGGTGGCCTGCAGAAAGCCTCCGTTAATGCACGAAGGCCTCTTTGAATACAGCACACCATGGCCGGAAGAAGACCCAGACGGTGGCCATGGACCAAGCGAATGGCAGGCAGCAAAACATTCGGGTGGACGATGTCACCCGAGGAGGATGGCACTACGCACTTCTTCAACCAGACGGTTAAGAAACCGGCTAGCAGTGCCTTCCGGGACATCGGCTGACGAGCCTGATGGTGAAAGCTCCGAAGGACACCACCCTTCTCATAGGGACCATCGTCTTCTGTCATGACAATATCCCTTTGGAGGCATATCTCCATCCGTTCAAAAATGTCGCCATCTGCAACTCCGCAATGAGCTGCCTCAGGAGTATTCTTCATATCTGGGAATAGGTAACTCCCCCAGTTCTTCAAGCTCTTCGAGCTACCCTTGCTGCCACCATGGATGCTGGAGCAAATGTGTAAATGGCACATTAACTCCCGATAAGTCTCAAATAAAGCAGGCTCCTGCTTCTCCAGAAGAGCCAACTCCGTCTCGCATGGAAAGTACTCTTCATACGGGAGAGACCCGAAAGGCAGAGCAGAGATTTCCCACATCTCGTGCAAGGCCATGCCCAACTCGCCAACTGGGGTGAAGAAGGTCCCCGAAGCTGGGCAATACAACTCAAGGATGGCGTAGAAGCACGCCACCTTCATATCAATGCCGTAGCAGGTCGCCCTCACGGCCTCATAGAGGTTCAACCTCTCCAAGTCCTCCTCGAAGTGAGCGAGGATATAGTTGGTCAAGTCCGCCCACCATGTCTTTGGGGGATGAACCCAACCAGGAGTCCTGAAGTCAGTGGCAGGATAGTTCCCGTCAACTGCGCAGAATTGGGTGCCAAAGGTCTACGCCACAGCCGGATTCTCTCCTACCGGAAGCTCCCGCGACACGTTTCCAGGATATAGGCCTATTATGTTGTGAGGAGGGCCCGCCCTTGAAAAACCAGGAGACTGAGACTTCAATCTCCCGACATGGACGGACTCGACACTTCGGCTCACGCCCCATGCCATCTTCCGAGCCTGAGTTACACACTCAAAGGAAGACAAAGGAAAGTGCCGCTTGTTAGACGGAAGATAAAACTTCTCACCATCCAACTCGAAGATCCATTGTCCCTCGCCTGCCTGCAATTGGCGATCAGGATCGGGCGCGGCATCTCCGAACATGAAATTGGGCTTTTTATAAGTCCGACGGTCGATGTCTTCGAGAGGAGCGGTGGTTAGAATACTCCTCATGGTGAGTGGGTCACCACCATGGATAAGCGTGTCCCGGACGACGGAACTCCGCTCACTAAAGAGAGAAGCCTGGCCATAGAATTGAAGGCTGATGTTGCCATCCGTTTGGCTGGTCATCCCAAACAAACTATTCAAGGGACCAGGGGTGTAAGGCACTGCAAGAAAGAAAAGGGAAGAGAACTATGATTAATTCAACAGTCAAGCAGACATGGAGATATAAGATTCACCAAGGCATAGCCTCGCCCCGTGAGCAAGGCCAGTAAGGCGACAGCCTCGACAAAGCTTGATCTCGCAGACAAATCTGCATTTTGCAGAAAACATTTAAGTACCAACTTCGCTTAAGCAGGAAGTGGTATAGCCCTAAGGGCTGACGTCATCAAGAGGGCATTATGGTCAAAAGTCATCCTTCGTGGCCATGACTGAAGGGACAGACCCGAGTCCTGTTCCTCAAACAGGACGAAGACAGCCCAAGTAATAGCTTCGTACGGAAGCCTAAAGAAGAACTGTTCAGTTCTTAATTCCCTGTACAAGGAAGATAGGGAACTTCAGGGAAACGAGTTCCCTAACGAGGACAGATCATATTCGATCGTCCTAATAAGCCAAATACCGGCTTTAAAAAAAGAGAGAACGCAGTCTCTAATTAGGAGAGAAAGTCTCTTACCGGCGATTGGTCGCTCGATGACCGAAGGAGGATGATTGAAGCACAACCTGCACAAAAAAATACGAGATTATAGAACTTAAGAATGAAATGTGCAAGTGCTCAATTCTTTCGCTATAGCAAGTGGCTAATGTGGGTCGTGATCCACAAGGAGGGTTTGCGATGGAAGCGTTTACAGTTTTATTGAAATCGTATTGAAAACCAAACAAGTGTTCTTCTCTATGTTTAAAGTTAAGAAAAAGAAAAAGAAAGTTAAAGGTTAAAGTTAAGAAGAAAGCGAAGGATGAAGAAGGTGGAAAATCAGAAAACGATAAAAAACGACTATGTACAATGAAGTGGAAAGAAGAATGAAAATGATTTGGAAGAAGTGGTTGGTGATCTAAACTAAGAAAGAAAAGAAAAGGAGTAAAGAAAAGTAAAGAGATACTTACCTAGGTTGAGTGATGACTTACTTGGAAACCTTTTTGCAAGTTCTACCTTTTGCTTCGGAGGCGTTCAACGCATAGATCATAAACTCGAGCTCAGTCCCCGTGCACATTATATCGTCAAGCATAAGAAGAACGAAGTGATGCGGAGCTTGGAAGAGAAGAACGTCTTCATGAACTATCGCTGGCTCTCACGTAGCTTAGTTAGACTTGCTTTGGAATTCACTTGTACACTTCAACAACAACCAAGGTAAAGTAGAAGAGGAAGAGAGAAGCAAAAACAAATGTAAAGTAAAGCAGAATAGAAAACAAACAAAGCATTTACCTTTATTACTTGCTGAGACAATGAAAGAAAGGAGTAGGGTACATCGTCGGTGTCACTCACAACATCAGCCCCTCTCTCTTACTTACATGAATTTTCTTCTACCCTAAGCTACATACAAGTTACATAAAAGTAAAAACTAAACTACAAAATGGAAGAACTAGTCTAAAATCCTAACTCTGCATTGGCGTCCCTTTTGCCTTTGAGTGCAGGTATTTATAGGAGAAAATGGAGAGGGTAGAGGAGTATGAAGATAAGTAAATCTGGCAATTTTTGAACTCCCCTTATCTTCAAACTTGATTTGAGGTGGATATTCAGTTCTGATCTGTAGGTTGTTGGCCTGTTGATTGCTGAATATCATTATCAAATGACAGAATTAAAAATAATGATCAACATAAGAGTTGTAGCTCTATCAGTCTGCTTTCTGGATCATCTTGAATCATCAGAATTGAGATTCTGGAGCAAAAGTTATGATTTGAATACTAAAATATATCCAGTCAGAATCTGAATCAAACTTGCTTGATCTTTGCTTTAACCGATCGATTCTGAGAGGATTCTTCTCAACCAGTTTTCAACCTCTTGATTTTGCCCTGATTCAGTGTGTGTGAATTAATTCTGATTTAATTCAGAATTTTGGTGGGCTTTGGGCTCATTTCTCTTCATCTCCTTGAAGAATGGGCCTGCAAATAAAATTAGCATTTAATTAGGACAATGCAGGCTTTTATTCTAAATTAAGTATGGAAATATGATATTTAATATGCAACATTAGCGTCTAATCAGAGGAGGAGGACCCTCCATTGCAGAAGTCGCCACTTCTTTCCCCGCTCGTCTTTTGGGCGCCATTGAAGAGCTGCAAGAGTTCTCAAAGTTCTCTGAACGAAGAAGGAAGAGGGAAAGTCAAGAAATTTCTCTGAAAAAAGGAGATCTTTTCCTGCTCAGCCTGATCGGGCTTTTATAGGCCAATCAGCGCCTGAAACGAGGCCTCGAAAAGGGCATATGCCGCCGTTTCGAATTAATTCGAAACGCCACCCGAAGCGCCTTCCCGAGAAGCGCTGCTTTGATCCCACTAAGGGTTAACTTCGCCCTGGCTTAAAATGCGGACTTCGCGCAATCCTTCAGGGACTTCGCCGAAAGGCTTATCTTAGCCCCCTAAAAAGGCGCTGTTCGCGGGACATGCCAGTTTCGCAAAGTTCATTTAAAGAAGGGACTATGTCCTTAACTCCACATACAGCTTAGCCCCGCTATGGCCAAATTTTCAATGAAAGCAAGCAAAGATCAGATGATCAAGAGATGAACTTTCATTGATTTAAAAGGAAGGGTACATTGATATTACATTAAAATTGTGTTTCATACAACACATTCAGTGGCTCGACAAGGTCATTTGCGTAAAAGGCATACAAGCGGTTTTATCTGCTTCTAAGTCAGACCGACTGGACACGAAAGGCCTTCCTCCTGCACAAGGCCGAAACCAGTTGTGCCACGAGGACACGACCATAATTCTCCACAAAAATGATACATTTGGCCACCAGGAAGCTGGATCACCAAAGTTGAAAGTTGGCAATGAACTTATCACCGCCGACACGATAGATCACCCATAATGGGAATTGGCACTGATGTCAGTGATCTCACAGGTGTGACATCCGCCTTCCCGAAGTGGATCATCTCGGATAAGCGGCTACCAGCCTCACCTCAGAACGAATCATCTCGTATAAGAGGCTGCCAATAGCCTCTGGGACACACGTCGGCTGCCCCAAATTGTTCCTCCTGCTTAAAAGTAAAGCTTCAACCGGGGAAGCATAAGGCAACTTTTCAGTCTCTTTCATCAAGACACAAGATCGGCGAACATAGCTCACTGCAATGCAAAATTGGAGCAAGTTAGCAACTAAGCACAGGAGAGGCTACAAGAGAACTAAGCCAAATCTTTTGGGTCAAAGCGATCCAGTTTCAGTTAAAGCAGAGGATAAGCCTCGCTTACACAGCACTGATGAGCTGGCTCAGCAAACGCCAAGTCCTAGCCTCGCCTATATGGCTAAGCCAGACTGATCCTGTGGGACACAGTTTTATCTCTGCCTATATGGCAAGACTGGCTCAACTTTGAAGAGACCAAGTCCCAAGTTCTACCTGCGTAGCGGACTTAACATGCAGTGATCTTTCTCTGATCAAGTCAAGATGATAGCTTCGCTGGGAAGCTGTGCTGAAATTCTTCTTTGCAGATCAGCCAATCGCAAGATGTAGAACAAGGGAAACTAATCCCTGAGGTAGCTGTCAAAGCTAAATTAAGGGAGATGAACTCTCTAAAACTGGTGAAGTCGTTGAACGATCAAGACTTACCGGTCCTTGGCCGGGTAATAACCAGAGTGGGCATTCCCACTACTTCAGAGATTTGAGTATCTCTCTCAACCAAGAGAAGAGGAGAAGAGCAGATCACTTTTCTTCAGAGGACCTCAAGTGTCCTATTTATAGGCCCCATGGCCTGAGCGCTGCCGCCTCAAGCGTGGAAGCACGAGCGTATTTAAGGCATTTGTTACGCCTTGATAAAAGGGACGGTTTTCCCTTGGAACCGTGCGAAGGGAGAAAACGTCTCCCTCATAAAAGGCACTTATGGCGCCTTGAAGAAAGGGAATATCCTCCCTTGGAAACGTGCAAATCGGAGAATATCTTCCCCGGTTAACGCAAGAGAAGGAGAAAATCTTCCTTGAAAATCGACCCACGGCAGTTGGTCTCGGGAAAGCGACATGCGCTCCCAAGCGAACATATCTTCGGAAGCCCAGACGCGAGGCTACCCGCACGCGAAGTTATTCAGAGGCGCGAACCTGTGCAATTCTTCGGCCAACTTATCCCAAAGCAGGATTGAAGGCGAAGTCGAACTCAACCATCATGGCGACGTTCATACTCCATATACCACCGATCAAAGCAGTTCAAAGTATTTCGAAGTCTGAGCTATTGCAGACTTTCGACAACTTTGAAGGGGGTCTTGTTGACACTTAAAAAAGACAAGATTCTTATTGGTCCGAACAATGTCTAAACTTGTTGACATTTACAAAAGACAGGTGACAGACGAGCTGAAGACCAGTTTTCACCCATCTCCAAGGGACAAGGAAGCAACTTGGACTCCACTGATCCAGCAAGCAGACAGTGAACCCGGATTGTTTCTAAACAGACCTCAGCAGGTCTAAGATGCTAGCACTTAGCATTACATGAGCCCAAAGGGATAACCTCGCTTGAGAGGTTAAGATAACCCAACTCCGCCGAAAAGCCTCTTTTCGGACTTCGCCGAGAAACTGCCTCTAGCTCCGCTGTGAGCTCAATGCTGGCAGCGCCGCTATGAATCTGTTGTGGTCGACCTTTGACCAATCAAATCTCCGGATGAGATCGGATCCAATCAGATCAAATCCAATCAGAGATCAAATATGGCAGTTGATTGCCACAATCCCTTGACTTTCTCAAAACGAGTAAAAAGATCAAGGGAAATCTTCCAACAATATGGAAAGGATCAAAACAGATCAACCGACCTGCCAAATCTAGCTCCGCAGAAGCTATCTTAGCCTCGCAGCAAGGCTACTTTCCAAATTCAAACAGATTCGGTTCAATCTGTTTCTATATCTTCAAAGGGGACGATTATACCCTTGCTCTCCCTATAAATAGCCCGCCAGGGGTACAAGGGGAGGGGATCGATCCATCAATCTCCTTCTGACCACGAGGATCGACTTCTTCAACAGAGGCTTCTTCACAACGCACCGCGCGTTCTTGAATTCAGAGACTCTTTAGAGAAATACTTCTCTCTTCAGGGTGTTGATACCCTAATAACTCCTTTTTCTTAAGGAATCTCCGGAACCAGAAGAGAAGGAATTCCTCATAGAAGGTGGTTTTGAGAAGTAGCAAGAGGGTTCTACCAACCTTCTATTCTCTGATTCCCCGAACCAGGCGAGAAGGGAATCTCATCGCTCGCATCGTCAAAGGGACAAAGTGGTCGCGCGCTGACCAAACTCCTATCGGCACACTTCTCCAGAATCTCTGAGGAGATCTACTTGTAATCTTTTTAAGAATACTTGTACTTTAGCTCCTCAAACTTTTATTTGTAAGTTTTCCCCTTTTCAAATCAATGGAAAACATGGGTGAATGATGTAATGATCTCTCAAAACATGACTAGGAGCCGTATACCCGGTGAAGGGCTCTGAACTCCTTCCTCGTGATTCCTCTAGATATGAGTTAGAGGTGCGCAATGCAATCTTGTTGTATGAGATTTGATCGACAAATTATCAATGAATGAATAATAGGCAATGATGAAGTGCACACAAGATATATCACAAGTAAAGGAAATAATATCAAATACTAGAAATAATAAGCAATAGAGAGCAATTGAAAGTAAAGAGAAATAGAGAGCAAGAGCAAAAATCAATCGCAAACATAAGTATTTGTTTCGAGGTTCGAGCCACCGCTCTAATCCCCGCCTTCACCTCCGTGAAGGGTTTCCACTATCCACCGAGGACTTTACAAGGTCTACCGAAGACCGGAGCACCGAACTCCACCACTTACAATAACCTCTACCAAAGAGGTATCTCCACATGAGTATCAAAAAGAACAAGTACCAAGTGATCTCAATGAAGATCACAAACTTTTTACAACACTTCTCTTTACAACTTCCTTATAGAATGAGGATTGGAATTTTGGCTCTAGAAGTGTAGTGAGAAATAAACTCAGTTGTAAATGTAATTTTCTTGCTAACACAACTGAAAAACAAAGCCAAGAATGAATTGAAAATAGAGAGCTTTTGAAACTTTTCTTTTCTTTTGAAAACTTTGAAAACTAGGTATATTTCTTGGTTCTTTTACAAGAGACCTATCTCCTCTATTTATAGGGAGAGGAAGGGATTAAACCTCTTTTATTTTAAGCTTATTTGATCAAAAAATAATCCACAAAACCCAGAAAAAGTATGCCACAAAAACAGTCCTAAAATAGATTTCAGATTTTCACCAAAGAGGAAAGAGTCGTTGGCAGCTGGCAGGCTTGGCGGTCGACCGGTCCGGTCGGCCGTCAGCCTTGCTGGCATATAGCCGTTGGGTTCGGGTCGACCGACCGGTCGACCGGCCTCAAAAAGGAAACACAGTTTTGTGAAGGCGGTCGACCGATCGACCGACCGACAAAAACTAGAGAGCAGAGTTTTTGGTCGGTCGATCGGTCGGGTGACCGACAGAAAAACAGAGAGCAGATGTTTTCTGGCGGTCGACCGATCGGCTGACCGACAGACGTGCACGAGCGTGCACGTCCTGGACACAGGATCTGGTCGACCGATCCGGTCGGCCGTTCCAGCCTGAAACAGAAAATTCTGAGAGAAATTTTTGGACTTGGAAAAATTTGTAAAATATTATTAACTGTATATATGACTAAGTGTCATGCTGGAAAGATAAACATACATGATTAAAACATGATATATATTTTTTAAAAATTAGGAGTCATGTATATTTATCAAGGCATGAAACTTAAAGTCAAATACCAAAAACTTGTATTTTGAAAATGTGTGTGTGTGTGTCCTAGAGCCAGTATTCTACAACCTCAAACTTTAACAAACTATATCTTACATTGGTTCTAAAGGACTACAAGATCTTCAAGTGGGCTTCTCCATATGATCTTGCAAGCTTGATACTTGAGCCCGAAATGAGGTGTCTTGAGTCAAAACCACCTTCCTTTAGGGAAGAAAGCTCCTAGAATCATTAGAACCCTGAAACACACTAAAACAACAAACATGATTAGTACAAATAACTACATACGTTTTGTAATCATCAAAACACACTAAAACGGGTGATTGTAACCTTGGGCCAACAAAACTTTCCAATTAACACTAGAAACAAAATTAATTAGCCACAATTGTACTTAGAAACTATGTAATAAAACTCCTAACTCTTTAAAATCATATTTTCTCTCTGTTTAGGTCATATTCGGCTCATATAAGGCCTAATTCAGGGCAATCGGGACTGAAACTCTGACTTTGGTCAAACTTTTCAATTAAGACTAGAACAAGTTTAATTAGAAGTAATTATACATAAAACTATGTAATACTATTCCCGGCTCTTGAAAATCACATTTTCTCCCGATTGGGTCTTTTTCGATTCTTATAAGGCCTAGTTCAGGCCAATCGGGGTTGAACGTTTGACTTTTATACAAACTTCTCAATTAATACTAGAAACGAGATAAAAATAGCAGTAATTTTACATAGAAACTATGTAATACAACTCTCAAATCTAGAAAATCATGTTTTCCTCTAGTTGGCACATTTTTAGTTCTTATATGGCCTAATTTAGGTAATTTGGGGCTAAAAGTTTGATTTTTTAAAAACATTCCAAATTAAGAACATAAACAAGTTTAATTAATCAAAATTATACATAAAAACTATACGATACTACTCTCGGCTCTCGAAAACCATGTTTTCCCCCTGTCTGGGCCTTATTTTGCTCTTATAAGGCCTAGTTAAGGCCAATCGGGGTTGAAAGTTTGACTTTTATTCAAACTTTCCAATTAAAATTAGAACTAAGGTTAATTATTGGACATAGAAACTATGTAATAGTACTTTCAGCTTTTGAAAATAATATTTCCTGCCGTTTGGGCCCTATTCGGCTCTTAAAAGGTCTAATTCAGGCCTATAAGGGCTAAAGATTTGACTTTTGATCAAACATCTAAATTAAGACCTGAAATAAGTTTAATTAGTAGTAATTATACAAAGTTAATATGTAAAACTACTCCCATCTCTTAAAAACTGCATTTTCTCCCCGTTTGGATCCTATTTAGCTTTTATATGGCCTTGTTCAGGCCAACTATGCTTTTAAAATTTGACTTTTAGTCAAAGTTCCTAATTAATATTAGAAATAAGGTTAATCAGTAGTATCTTATACATAGAAATTTTGTAATACCATTCATGGCACTTCAAAACCATATTTTCCCCGTTTGGTCCCTTTCGACTTTTATAAGGCCTAGTTCAGGCCAACTAGGGCTGAAAGTTTGACAAAAGTCAAACTTTCAGATTAAGACTAAAAACAAGTTTAAGTAACAGTAACTGTATATAGAAACTATTTAATACTACTCTCGGCTCTTTAAAATTAAATTTTTGCCCTATTTAAGCTATATTTGGCTCCTACTTCAGGCCAGTTGGGGTGAAAGTTTGATTTTTGATCAAACTTCCTAATTAAGACTAGAAGAAAGTTTAATTAGAAGTAATTATATATAAAATCTAAGTAATACTACTCCCGGCTCTGGATAATCGCATTTTGTCCCAGTTTAGGCCCTTTTCATATCTTATAAGGCCTACTTCAGTCTAATCGGGGTTAAAGTTTATCTTTGGTAAAAATACCTAATTAACACAAGAAACAGGGATAATTAGCAGTAATTGTACATAGAAACTATGTAACACCACTCTCAGCTCTCGAAATCATATTTTCCTCTAGTTTGGGCACAATTCGGCTCATATAAGGCATAATTCAAGTCAATCGGGGCTGAAAAGTTTAACTTTTGGTCAAACTTCCAACTTAAGAATAGATACAAATTGAATTAGTAGTGATTATACATATAAATTATGTGATACTACTCCTAGCTCTTGAAAACCATGTTTTCTCCCGTTTGGGCCCTATTCTGCTCTCATAAGGCTTGGTTCAAGCCAATCAGGGCTGAAAGTTTGACTTTTAGTAAAACATCCCAATTAAGAATAGAAATAAGTTTAATTAGTAATAATTTTACGTAAAAGTAATGTAATACTACTCTGAGTTTTTGAAAACTTCATTTTCTCCCCGTTTAGGACCTATTCGGCTGTTATACGGCTTAGTCTAGGCTAACTCGGGGCTAAAAATTTGACTTTTGTTCAAACTTCCCAATTAGCACTAGAACAAGGTTAATTAGTTGTAATTGTATATAGAAACTATATAATAATACTCTCAACTCTTGACAACAATATTTTCCTTTCGTTTGGCCCCTATTCGGCTCTTATAAGGCCTAGTTAAGGCCAATAAGGGCTGAAGGTTTGACTTTTCATCAAACTCCCAATTAAGATTAGAAACAAGTTTAATTAGTAGTAATTATACATAAAACCTATATAAGACTACCCCCAGCTCTTAAAACTACATTTTCTCCCCGATTAGACCCTATTGGGTTCTTATAAGGCCTAGTTTAGGCCAATTCAGGGCTGAAAGTTTGACGTTTAGTCAAACCCCCAAATTAAGAATAGAAACAAGTTTAATTAGTAATAGTTATACATATAAACTATGTGATACTACTCCCGGCTCTTAAAAACTAAATTTTCTCCTCATTTGGACCTTTCTTGGCTCTTATAAGGCCTGGTTCAGGCCAGTCGAGGCTGAAAATTTAACTTTTGGTAAAACTTTTTAATTAAGACTAGAAACAAGTTTTGGTAATTATACATAAAACTATGTAATATACTCTCGGCTATTAGAAACTGCATTTCTCCTTATTTGAACCCTATGGCTAATTGGCGCTATAAGGCCTACTTCAGTCTAATCGGGGTTAAAGTTTATCTTTTGGTAAAAATACCTAATTAACACAAGAAACAGGGATAATTAGCAGTAATTGTACATAGAAACTATGTAACACCACTCTCAGCTCTCGAAATCATATTTTCCTCTAGTTTGGGCACAATTCGGCTCATATAAGGCATAATTCAAGTCAATCGGGCTGAAAAGTTTAACTTTTGGTCAAACTTCCAACTTAAGAATAGATACAAATTGAATTAGTAGTGATTATACATATAAATTATGTGATACTACTCCTAGCTCTTGAAAACCATGTTTTCTCCCCGTTTGGGCCCTATTCTGCTCTCATAAGGCTTGGTTCAAGCCAATCAGGGCTGAAAGTTTGACTTTTAGTAAAACATCCCAATTAAGAATAGAAATAAGTTTAATTAGTAATAATTTTACGTAAAAGTAATGTAATACTACTCTGAGTTTTTGAAAACTTCATTTTCTCCCCGTTTAGGACCTATTCGGCTGTTATACGGCTTAGTCTAGGCTAACTCGGGGCTAAAAATTTGACTTTTGTTCAAACTTCCCAATTAGCACTAGAAACAAGGTTAATTAGTTGTAATTGTATATAGAAACTATATAATAATACTCTCAACTCTTGACAACAATATTTTCCTTTCGTTTGGCCCCTATTCGGCTCTTATAAGGCCTAGTTAAGGCCAATAAGGGCTGAAGGTTTGACTTTTCATCAAACTCCCAATTAAGATTAGAAACAAGTTTAATTAGTAGTAATTATACATAAAACCTATATAAGACTACCCCCAGCTCTTAAAACTACATTTTCTCCCCGATTAGACCCTATTGGGTTCTTATAAGGCCTAGTTTAGGCCAATTCAGGGCTGAAAGTTTGACGTTTAGTCAAACCCCCAAATTAAGAATAGAAACAAGTTTAATTAGTAATAGTTATACATATAAACTATGTGATACTACTCCGGCTCTTAAAAACTAAATTTTCTCCTCATTTGGACCTTTCTCGGCTCTTATAAGGCCTGGTTCAGGCCAGTCGAGGCTGAAAATTTAACTTTTGGTAAAACTTTTTAATTAAGACTAGAAACAAGTTTTGGTAATTATACATAAAACTATGTAATATACTCTCGGCTATTAGAAACTGCATTTCTCCTTATTTGGACCCTATGGCTAATTGGCGCTGAAAGTTTGACTTTTGGTCAAACTTCTAATTAACACTAAAAATAAGATTAAATAGTAGTAATTAGATATAAAAACTATGCAATACCACTCACGGCTCTTGAATACCATATTCTCCTCTCATTTGGGTCCTATTTGGCTCTTATAATGCTTCATTCAGGCTAATTAGGGTTTAATTAGTAGTAATTATATATAGAAACTATGTAATAATTAGTAGTAATTATACATAGAAACTATGTAATACTACTCCTGACTCTTTAAAACGATATTTTCTCCATGTTTAGGTCATAATCGGCTCTTATAAGGCCTAGTTCAGGCTAATCGGGGCTGAAATGAGTGACTTTTGATCAAACTTCCCAATTACGACTAGAAACAAGTTTAATTAGTAGTAGTTATACATAATAACTATTTAATACTACTCCCAGTTCTTAAAAATCGTATTTTTGGCTCTTATAAGGTCTAGTTCAGGCCAATCGGGACTGAACGTTTGACTTTTTGTCAAACTTTCCAATTAACATTAGAAACAAAGTTAATTAGCAGCAATTGTGGATAGAAACTATGTAATACTACTCCTGGCTCTTTAAAATCATGTTTTCTCTCTGTTTAGGTCATATTTGGCTCATATAAGGCCTAGTTCAAGCCAATCGGGACTGAAAGTCTGACTTTGGTCAAACATCCCAATTTATACTAGAAACAAGTATAATTAGTAGTAACTATATATAAAAACTATGTAATACTATTTTTGGCTCTTGAAAATCACATTTTCTCCTGATTGGCCCCTTTTATGGCTCTTATAAGGCCTAGTTCAGGCTGATCGGGGCTGAACATTTGACTTTTGGTCAAACTTCCAAATTAACACTAGAAATAAGGTAAAATAATAGAAATTGCACATAAAAACTATGTAATATAACTCTCAGCTCTTGAAAACCATGTTTGGCCCCTTTTTAGCTCTTATATGGCTTAGTTCAGGACAAGCGGGGCTAAAAGTTTGATTTCTGAAAAAATTCTAAATTAAGAATTGAAACAAGTTAAATTATTTGAAATTATACATAAAAATAATGTGATACTACTCCCGGCTCTTGAAAATCATATTTTCTCCCTATCTGGGCCCTATTTGGGTCTTATAAGGCCTAGTTTAGGCCAATCGGGGTTATAACGTTGAATTTTAGTTAAACTTTCTAATTAAAATTAGAACCTAGTTTAAATAGTAGTAATTATAAATAGAAACTATGTAATACCACTTTCAGCTATTGAAAAGCATATTTCCTCCCGTTTGGGCCCTATTCCGCTCTTATAAGGCCTAGTCAGCCAATAAGGGCTAAAGATTTGACTTTTGGTCAAACTTCTAAATTAAGACTTGAAACAAGTTTAATTAGTAGTAATTATACAAAATTACAATAAAATACTACTCCCGGCTCTTGAAAAGTGCATTTTCTCCCCGTTTGGACCCTATTCAGTTTTTATAAGGCCTAGTTCAGGTCAGTCAGCGCTTTAAAGTTTGACTTATGATCAAATTTCTTTATTAATATTAGAAACAAGGTTAATTAGTTGTACTTGTACATAGAGACTTAGTATTACCATTCATGACCCTTGAAAACCATGTTTTCCTCATGTTTGGTTCCTATTCGGCTCCAATAAGGCCTAATCATACAAACCAGGGCTGAAAGTTTGACAAAAGTCAAGCTTCTAGATTAAAACTAGAAGCAAGTTTAAGTAGTAATAATTGTATATAGAACTATAATACTACTCGCGGCTCTTTAAAATTAAGTTTACTCCCTGTTTAAGCCATATCCGGCTCCTAATTCAGGCCAATCAGGGTGAAAGTTTGACTTTTGATCAAACTTCCGTATTAAGACTAGAACAAGTTTAATTAGAAGTAATTATATATAAAAACTATGTAATTAATATGAATCCCGTCTTTGATAATCGCATTTTGTTCCTATTTGGGCCTTATTCGTATCTTATAAGGCCTAGCTCACGCTAATCAGGGTTAAAAGTTTGACTTTTAGTCAAAATACCCAATTAACACAAGAAACAAGGATAATTAGAAGTAATTGTACATAGAAACTATATAACACCACTCTCAGCTCTCGAAACCATGTTTTCCTCCAGTTTGGGCCCCATTCGGCTCTAAAAAAGCATAATTCAGGTCAATCGGAGTTGAAAGTTTAACTTTCGGTCAAATTTCTAACTTTAGAATAGAAACAAATTGAGTTAGTAGTAGTTATACATAGAAACTATATGATACTACTCCCAGCTCTTGAAAACCATGTTTTCTCCCTGTTTAGGGCCTATTCTGCTCTTATAAGGCCTGGTTCAGGCTAATCGGGGCTGAAAGTTTGACTTTTGGTAAAACTTCCCAATTAAGAATAGAAACAAATTTTGTCAGTAGTAATTATACATAAAAATAATGAAATACTACTCCTAGCTATTGAAACATTACATAAAAATAATGAAATACGAATAAGGCCCAAACAGGGACAAAATATGATTATCCAGAGACGGGAGTCATAATACATAGTTTTTATATATAATTACTTCTAATTAAACTTGTTTCTAGTTTTATTTGGGAAGTTTGATCAAAAGTCAAACTTTTACCCCGATTGGCCTGAACTTGGAGCCGGATGTGGCTTAAACAGGGAGTAAACTTGATTTTAAAGAGCCGCGAGTAGTATTTCATAGTTTTATATATAATTACTACTACTTAAACTTGTTTCTAGTTTTAATCTGGAAGTTTGACTTTTGTCAAACTTTCAGCCCCTAGTTGGCTTAAACGAGGCCTTATAAGAGCCGAGTTAGGGACCAAACAGGAGAAAAATATGGTTTTTAAGGTCCGTGAATGGTATTACAAAGTTTCTATGTACAAGTACAACTGATTAACCTTGTTTCTAATATTGATTGAAAAATTTAACCAAAAGTCAAACTTTAAAGTCCTAGTTGGCCTGAACTAGACCATATCAAAGTTGAATAGGGTCCAAACGGGGAGAAAATGCAGTTTTTAAGAGCCGAGAGTAGTATTACATTGTAATTTTGTATAATTACTACTTAATTTAGAAGTTTGACCAAAAGTCTGTTTAGGTCTTAAAATGCAGTTTTTAAGAGCCGAGAGTAGTATTACATTGTAATTTTGTATAATTTTCTCTCTATTAACTGCCATTTTTTATATAAACTAGTTTGGACATTAATTCGGGATTGATCATATGGGTTTTGAATGCCTTGTTTTATTAAATAATATTCTAACCATATTTCAAAATTAAAATTAATTTTATGTTTTTCCATATCAGTGATCCATTCTTTTATTAATATCTCGTGGTAAGTTCTATCAAACTCTGAGAACCAATTGAAATGTTCGGATTCTTCTCTAAAATCTTTCATTAATTCGAAGCTATTATTAATAAATGGTTTATCACTAGTAATGACATTAATCTCACTACTAAAGTCTCCTTTCATTTGTGATGATGTCGGAGAGTAATTTCCTTGATCCATTTCTGGAAGAGGAGATTTATGAAATACTTTAATGGGTTGTTGGAATGAATAATCTGAACATGATTTTCTACTGGATTCAGGATACCTAAAGGAGGTTGAAGGTCTTTCTCTCAGCGAATTAAAACGTATTAATACCGTTCCATCATTTTCTTCAATAATATCAGAAATTTCTGTTCTTTCTATGTCTCTAGGAGTCTGAGGATTTTCTATCCTAAATTCCTCTAGAATTGTAATTTCGTTCCATTTTAATCTTCTGGGGACAAAGGTTTTTGAATGTTCGGCCTCAATTTGAAGTAAGACAGTTTCTTCTTGTATAGAAGTATTTATCATTTTGAATTTAGGGTTCATGTTAGAGTTCATTAGTTTGAAATATATTTTATACATAACAGCTACTTGTTCAGTAAATTTTTCAAATTCGTCACCTTGTAAATGAATATCTAAGATTAATGAATTTAAGAATAATGGATCTGTTAATGATACAGAGTAGTTAGGCATACAATTGAAATAGACTGGACCATTACATATATTTGTTTGAATCATAGACAAAATAGATGACTTGTATCTTTTTAGTCTTTTGTCTCTTAAGGCTGTATACACAGGAATGTCTACACCTGTATGAACTAAAGGTTTAATGGCTACTTGTATTAGACCAAAATGTATGTAACGAAATCCTTTCTTTAGAAATTCTTGTAGTGCTAAGGTAGATAATAGTGGAATGGTTTGAAATTTATTCTGAATATTAAATGTTTCTTCGTGAACTTTAATTGCGTATGAAGTTTTGAAGTCAAATGTTCCTATACTATAGACGTTGTCTATTTTTTCATTTGGAATTTTCCATTCTAAATAGTCTTCATGAATTATGTCCTCTCTACTTCTTATTATTTTCTTATTTGATCCTGAGGATGAATTGGAACCTAGAATCATCTTCCTTACTATATTAGCCATAATTAATGCATGTTCAAATGTATAATGCAATTCTAACTTTAACGGGAACACGGGAACACTATGCCTGGAACACCCTATTCACTCTGCGGGCTTACCAACGGACTTACAAGCTTACCAACGCTAATGCAGAATGCAAGATGGCAATTGATATGCACTAATGATGACTAACAATGTAAGAATAATGGCTCTGATACCAGATTTACCCAGGAGGAAAAAAGGCGGAAAATAGACAGAAGTAATTTGGACAAAGATGATGATATTAATATTTCAAATGAAAATTACAGATGGGATTTGAACTTACAATGCTTGTCTTGATACAATAACCTTTGAAACTGGATACAAGATAAGATAGGAATACAGCTTGAGAATTTGAGAAGGTAGATTGAGGAGGGTAGTTGTGGTTGGTTTGTAGTTAATGGCTAATAGTAGCTGATGATCCGATATGAATGGAGGGGCACCAGATTTATAGGAGAGTGCCGAGTCTTCTAGAGAGTGATGAATTATTACACGATGAGTTGTCTTCTTTGAACGAGTGCAGCTGGCTTTGTCTTCTTTTGATTTGCTTTTGAGCTGGAGGAATCTACTTTATGCATGCGTGATGTGCTGTCTCTGTCTGTATTAGTGCTTTTTCCGAGATGCTGTCTCCTTTGTCTTCTTTTAATGAACGCTTTTGAGCTGGAGGGAATCTGCTTTTGAATTGTGCGCCTTTGGAATTGTGCGCCTTTGGAGGTAAGTGCGCTGTCCATTTTTACTTTTGTTGCTTTGTGCTCTGTCCATTTTTACTTTTGTTGCTTTGTTCCTCTGAGAATCTTTACTTTTGAATTATGTCGGCTGGATGCGCCTTTTGAAGTGATGGCTGTTTGATCGACCAATTGAGCGACAGTTTGTCTCTGTTGTGTCGCGGTCGACCGACCGGTTGACTGACAGAGCATGGCTTAGGTGCGGTCGGCCGACAACCCCAACGATCAGAAAAATGATTGTTGGTCGGTCAACTGATAGGCCAATCTGGGCCATAACGGCTAGTTTTCTGATGGCTATATAAATGGGTCTTTGATCAGTTTTTGTAAAAGATTTTTACAAGTGTCTTCAAGAGCTTTTTCACAGAGTTTCTCAATAAGTTTTAGAGCTTCATTTTCATATCAAATAGAGAGTTTATCAAGAGTGATTCTCTTTAGTTTTTCAAAAGATTTTCTTGAGCTTTTCTCTCTTAAATCAATCTAGTGTTTCTCAAACAAGCTTGAGCCTATCTGTTGCTATATCCATCCTCTAGGATCTTTATTGTTAGAGTATTTGTTGGTGATTAAGAGAAGTGATCATCAAGTGTTCCAATTTTATATTTGGAGAAGTTGGAGGTTGCGGCCTCGGCGAACTTGTGGGTTCGTATTGTGTGTTGTCCTTGAGGGAACAAGTTAGGGACTTACGGGTCCAAGAGTTCTTGAGGGAGCTCATTGTAGGTGTTGCGGCACCAAGTGATCTTGCGGGGTCATTTTTAGTGAAAATCCTTCATTGCGGTGAAGGAGGAGATGTAGAGCAAGTGGCTCGAACCTCGAAACAAATCTCCCGTGTTGGCGATTGCTCATCTCTCTCTCAACTCACTTGTTCTTTTATCTTTCATGCTTATTATATTTGTACTCATTTACTACATGCTGGATATTACTTGTGCTAAATAGATAAACATGCTTGGGATTATTTGATATCTTGCATGCTTTTAATTCTTGTCTATCTTTGCATGCTTGATATTTTGTATATGCTCATACTAGTATTTAACCAAGAGAGCTATAGTTGCACCTCAACTCTTAATCTAGAGGAATCTTGAGAAGAAGTTCAGAACCCTTCACCGGGAATTCGGCTTCACTCTTTGGTTATGCGTTGTGTGATAGTTTACTTTGAATAATAAGTTTTTAATTCCACATTTTCTTGCATTTGATTAGTACATCACTTATTCACCCCCTCTAGGTGATCCAGAAGTGGTACGAGAGCTTGGTGCTCTTGACTTGGATCTAACAACCTAGAGTTAATGATCCTATTTTTGCTAATCATAATATTTGTACACACACATGGTTTCATTGCACCTTCTATGTTTGATATTCTTAACTCCCAAACTTGGAAAGTTAAGTTGTTAGAAAGTTAAGTTGTCTATGTATCTCAAAGCCCTTGGTATTGATGTTTATCTTACCACCATTAAATATTAATATTTTTAAATGACAAAAACCTTGAGGCTAATGCAAAAGCCCTTCATGCTTTAAAGTCTATCCTAAATGATGAGTATTTATCTAGGGTAATTGAAAGTTTAACCAAAAGTCAAACTTTCAACCCCGATTAGCCATAGGGTCCAAATAAAGAGAAATGCAGTTTCCAATAGCCAAGAGTATATTACATAGTTTTTATGTATAATTACCACTATTAAACTTGTTTCCAGTCTTAATTAGAAAATTTTATCAAAAGTCAAACTTTCAGCCTCGACTGGCCTGAACCAGGCCTCATAAGAGCTGAGAAAGGCCCAAACGGGGAGAAAATATGGTTTTTAAGAGCCGGGAGTAGTATCACATAGTTTATATATGTATGACTACTACTAATTAAACTAGTTTCTATTCTTAATTTAGAGGTTTGACTAAACGTCAAACTTTCAGCCCCGAATTGGCTTGAACTAGGTCTTACAAGAACTCAATAGGGTCCAAACAGGAAGAAAGCATATGCAGTTTTTAAGAGCTGGGGGTAGTATTACATAGTTTTTATGTATAATTACTACTAATTAAACTTGTTTCTAATCTTAATTGGGAGGTTTGATGAAAAGTCAAACCTTCAGCCCTTATTGGCCTTAACTAGGCCTTATAAGAGCCAAATAGGGTCCAAACGAAAGGAAAATATTGTCGTCAAGAGCTGAGAGTGTTATTACATAGTTTCTATATTCAATTACAACTAATTAACCTTGTTTCTAGTGCTAATTAGGAAGTTTGATAAAAAATCAAACTTTTAACCCCGAATTGCCTGGACTAAGCCGTATAAGAGCCGAATAGGTCACAAACGGGGAGAAAATGAAGTTTTCAATAGGTGAGAGTAGTATTACATTGTTTTTATTTATAATTACTACAAACTAAATTTGTTTCTATTCTTAATTGGAATGTTTTACCAATAGTCAAACTTTCAGCCCCGATTGGCCTTAACCAGGTCTTATAAGAGCATAATAGGGCCCAAACGGGGAGAAAACATGGTTTTCAAGAGATGAAAGTAGTATCACATAGTTTCTATGTATAACTACTACTAATTCAGTTTGTTTCTATTCTCAAGTTGGAAGTTTGACCGAAAGTTAAACTTTCAGCTCCGATTGATCTGAATTATGCCTCAAAAGAGCCAAATAGGGCCCAAACTGGAGGAAAATATGGTTTCGAGAGCTGAGAGTGGTGTTACATTGTTTCTATGTACAATTACTGCTAATTATCCTTGTTTCTTGTGTTAATTGGATATTTTAGCTAAAAATCAAACTTTTAATCCTGATTGGCTTGAATTAGGCCTTATAAGATACGAATAAGGCCCAAACAGGGACAAAATATGATTATCCAGAGACGGGAGTCGTATTACATAGTTTTTATATATAATTACTTCTAATTAAACTTGTTTCTAGTCTTATTTGGGAAGTTTGATCAAAAGTCAAACATTCACCCCAATTGGCCTGAACTAGGAGCCGGATATGGCTTAAACAGGGAGTAAACTTGATTTTAAAGAGCCGCGAGTAGTATTTCATAGTTTTATATATAATTACTACTACTTAAACTTGTTTCTAGTTTTAATCTGGAAGTTTGACTTTTGTCAAACTTTCAGCCCCTGGTTGGCCTGAACGAGGTCTTATAAGAGCCGAGTTAGGGACCAAATAGGAGAAAAACATGGTTTTCAAGGGCCATGAATGGTATTACAAAGTTTCTATGTACAAGTACCACTGATTAACCTTGTTTCTAATATTGATTGAGAAATTTGACAAAAAGTCAAACTTTAAAGTCCTGGTTTGCCTGAAGTAGGCCTTATCAAAGCTGAATAGGGTCCAAACGGGGAGAAAATGCAGTTTTTAAGAGCCGAGAGTAGTATTACATTGTAATTTTATATAATTACTATTAATTAAACCTGTTTCAAGTTTAATTTAGAAGTTTGACCAAAAGTCAAATCTTCATCCCTTATTAGCCTGAACTAGGTCTTATAAGAGCGAAAATTTGCCCAAATGGGAGGAAATATGGTTTTCAATAGCTTAAAGTGTTATTACATAGTTTCTATGTACAATTACTACTAAATAACCTGGGTTCAAATTTTAATTGGGAAGTTTAACTAAAAGTCAAGCTTTCAACCCCAATTGGTCTGAACTGGTCTTATAAGAGCCAAATAGGGCCCAGACAGGGAGAAAACATGGTTTCAAGAGCCGAGAGTTGTATCACATAGTTTTTTTTATATAATTTCAATTAATTAAACTTGTTTCTATTCTTAATTTGGATTTTTTTAAGAAATCAAATTTTTAGCCCCGATTGACCTAAACTAGGCCATATAAGAGCTAAAAGGGGCCAGATCAGAGGAAAACATGATTTTCAAGAGCTGAGAGTTGTATTACATAGTTTCTATGTAAAATTACTGCTATTTTACCATGTTTCTAGTATTAATTTGGAAGTTTGACCAAAAGTCAAACGTTCAGCCCCGATTGGCCTGAACTAGGTCATATAAGAGCCGAAAAGGGCCCAATCGGGGAGAAAATGCGATTTTCAAGAACTAGGAGTATTATTACATAGTTTTTATATACAGTTACTACTAATTAAACTTATTTCTAGTCTAAATGGGAAGTTTGACCAAAGTCAGACTTTATGTCCCGATTGGCCTGAACTAAGCCTTATATGAGCTGAATATGACCTAACAGAGAGAAATATGATTTAAAGAGTCAGGAGTAGTATTGCATAGTTTTAATGTACAATTGGCGCTAATTAACCTTATTTCTAATGTAATTGAAAAGTTCAGCAAAAAGTCCAACGTTCAGTCCCGATTAGCCAGAACTTACTAAAATTGTTTCTAGTCTTATTGGAAAATTTGATCAAAAGTCACAATTTCAGCCCCGATTGGCTTCAACTAGGACTTATAAGAGCCGGATATGCCTAAACAGGAAGAAAACATTATTAAGAGCCAGGAATAGTATTACATAGTTTTATGTACAATTACTACTAATTAAACTTGATTCTACTCTTACTCAGGAAGTTTGTACAAATGTCAAACTTTCAGCCAATATATATATAT